>CAUJBZ010000495.1:0-79872 GCA_963082915.1 Dolichopus griseipennis | reverse complement strand
ACTAGGTGTAGGTGAGATGAAGACACATTAGGATTAAATTTATATTTTTCAGCCATTTCAATAAAAAACGAGGAAGAAAATAGAGTAGACTGTGTCAACTCTGGGATACCCGTACGAACATATTATTATAAATATTAAATAAAAGTCATCCAATTTAAGGGAAATCAATTTTTATTATGCTTAAAACTTTTTAATATTGAACGAAATTTAAAGAAATTGTCCTGAAAAATAAAAAAAAAAATAATATTAATAATCATTCTAATTTAATATAAATATGAAGAATGAAAATTTAATATATAATATTATATTATAACTTAATATATTTTTGTGAATTTCCACACCATCCTTGAGATATCACATTTTGGTGCGTTAGCTAAATATTTTACATGGCCAGCTTCCCCAAGAGGCATATATTACCATATCTATAACAATTTTTATTAAAAAATTTCGACGCAGTCGAATTATAACATATTTTATTAGTAAATTTTAAAAAATATAATTAACGATTAGAAAAAGTACAAGAGAAACAAATTTCTGTACAAAAAAAATTTATCTTAAACTATTTTTTTAAGAACATTACAGTGAAATATATACAAGTTAGAATTAAGTAAGTCTGACAAAATTTTATTAAATTGCGAACAAAGAAATTTATTGAAATTTTAGAAATAAAGGGTTGTGAAAACTAAAAACACTTTCATAAACCCCTCCCTGATATAAATTCCTATTCTTATTTGTGAATATCCAATCAATTTGAGATCCTACATTTGTTGTACCTACGTTTTCTGGTAATGCTGAAGTGATACTACATTCTTCAAAATAGCGTGCTAATAAATTATGTGGTTCAATTCTTAAGTCAGTATTGAAATCACCTACAATTATAATGTCTTCCTCAGATCTAAATACGTCATGACGTTCTAAAATATTTGATATTCCTATTTTTATTTCAGTAAGAGAACATTGAGTAGATTTGTAAATAACTAACACGATATTGGACTTATATTTAAATAGTGAGAACATAAAATATTTTTGTTTTGAAGGAAGGGCCGGATAAACATAAGAAGTTTCCAAATGGGAAAACGAATTAATGAAATCATTTTTCAAGTAACATATTAACCCTTTGCCAGTACCCGTTAATCTGTGTGAATCGTCGTTATCAAGTCTTGTTATCTCTGTAAAATTCTCTATTAAATATGGATGACTGGGTCTACTGAAAGTTTCAACAAATAATAGTAGATGCGCAGATTTAAAAACTGGATCAGATTTGATCAAATGAATATGCTTGGATATACTTTGAACGTTGTGGTAAATTATTTGGTTGGTATTACTGTTCGAAAATTGAAGAAGATTGGCAAATTTTGGACTAAAGCCTTGTATATGTTTAAGGTTTAAAAGTTGAATTTCAACAGCATCGTTTGATTGAGGACTTTGTGGTGCAGAAAAATTTCCAACTAAGTATAAATTATTTGCAGACGTAGCTCTACTACAAGCAACGTATAAAGAAGCCCGAGTCATTCCTTTTTTTAAATGAACAGCAACAGAATTGTAAGTGGATCCTTGACTTTTATGTATCGTAATACCCTCTGCAGGAACCACAGGAAATTGTCGTCTGTCTATATGTACGTGTTCATTTTTTTTATATTGAAAAGTTTTCCCAATTAAAGAAATAGGTGTCCAAGAACTGTCTATACTACTTTGCTGTGCAGATCTAGCTTTATGCCCTACACCATTGTCTGAAAAATCAAGCCAAAGTATGTGTGGTTTTCTCTCATTATTTACAATTTTGATATCAACATGTTTCAAAATACCTGTTGCACCATTTACTAATCCATCTTCAGTATCTATATTATTCGTTAGCATATACTTAGCGGTTACTTTCAATAACAAAGAAAAAGGCAGTCCAGCCGCCTCAGATGTTTTAAATAATTTTACTTGGTTCAATATATTATTTCTCGAATTTTCAGAAATATTAGCCCTTATTTTATCTTTAGCCTTTGAAATAATCAGTGGTGTTTCGATACTATTCAGTTTTATAGTATTATAATTATCTACTTCAACATTTGATACAAAAAGATGAATTGCTTCTGATGGAATGTTATTAGGGCTAGTAACACGGTTTTGTAAAAGCTGTTTGTCTTCTTGAGTAAGTGTTCCTTTTGCTAAATTATTTAGAGCTTGTACAAAACTTATATCTGATCTTTGCCTCATTATTTCTGTTAACTCATAATATTTGAAAGGTTCCCAAAGAGGATTTCCTACCAAGTCCGAGTAGGGATCAGCATTGTTGTGTTTAAAAATCCATCTATCTCCAACAGGAGGCAACTGCCTAAAATCACCTAATACTAACAATGATATACCTCCAAATGGAAGAGTGCTTTTAAATATTTGTTTTAGGCGTGCATCTACATGTGAAAACATCTTTGATCCTACCATTGAAATTTCGTCAATAATTAAAAGTTTTAAATTCATATAAATACTAAAAAGAGAATTGCATAGGTCAGAACTTAATGGTCTTATTTCAGCCCCAGATTGATTTAAGGGTAACGAAAAAGCTGTGTGTAGAGTTATTCCTTTTATATTAAACGCAGCTTTACCTGTTGATGCACAAAGTAAAACTTTTAAACTATTATCTTCCCCTGCTATTGACCGAAAATGTCTTATTAAGGAATAGTGTATAGATTGAATCAATCTGCTTTTTCCAACTCCTGCACCTCCTCCAACAAATTCATAAAATAGAGTTCCTGTTCTAATATTATTTAAGATATGGGTTAGGTATAAATGTTGTTTTTCATTTAAAGAACTAATTAATTGTAAATAAATATTTTCAGCAGGTTCATTTAGTACATTGATAGCTCCATGTACATTACCTGGATTATTAGTGTCATTATTTAATGGGTTGCTATCATCATTCTCTTGAAGTCCAAATATTCTAAATTCATCATCTGTTTCACGTAGCACTTCTTCCTGCAACTCAGGTTGCTCTTGAGCTTCGCGAAGGGCATTATCTAGGTCGTCATCCGAATCAAAAGCATTGAACATTTTTCTATTTGTAAGAATTAAAGGAAGATTATTTTGATATATTTCTTGAACATTTTTTTGAAGAATATCCCTGTTCTCATTTCTCCATGAAAAATATAGCATAACTTGTTCTCTGTAAAAATTTTCTGGATCTATATGGATACTGTATCGTCTGAAACGAATTATATTTGGCTGTGAGCGTTTTCTAAGATATCCACTTAAGTCTTTTAGTTGCAGTTCCTCATTTGAATTTGACCGACCAGCAGTTTTACTAAAAGTGTACATGGCGGAAAATTCAGCTAAGCATAAATTTTCCAAACAGTCAGGTCTTTGCACATAACGATCTAATAATGTAGGAACAAATATTTCAGTAGAATTGGGGTCATTTGCTGATATTTCTTGAAGCTCCGCTCTAGGTTTTAATAAACGTGTTCGAATTTCAGGAGGAGCAGTATTAATGTAAACGTCAGAATTGCTGCATTCAGACATATGTTTTCCTAAAATATTGTACGCAGCCTCTTGGGCTGATATCTCTGACGCATTTATAAATTTATTTCCTATAAATCTTAACTTTTCTTTAATTGAAAGATTTCCTGCGCGAATTTCTTCTATAGCGTCCCTTAAAATGTTGGACATTCCCCTATCTGACTTATTAATATATTTAACTATATAACCTACGCAAGCATATGGATCAAGAATATATTGGATATCCATGTTGGCTCTATGAAGACTAAGCATAAGCGGATTAAATGGATTAATAAATGTGTCCTTAAGAGAACGTTTTAAAAATATGGTAGATTTTTTTATACTAGACCTAATAGCCTGTAAATATTCTTCGGGAGATAAACTAATTTCTGGCAAATTTATAAATTGTGTAAAGCTTAACGTTTCTTCAAGAGTTGTAGAGTTTAGAAAATTTTTTATTTTTTGATAATTTCTTTTAATATTTTCAGTAATTTCTTCTCTATTTAACGGATTTAAAATTACAGTATTTTCCATAGGTGGAAAAGGCATATTGTACCTGCAATATGGCTGATGCTGATATTCACGAAGGCAATTTCGACTATGGGAATGTTTTTGATACTGCATGTACGACTGTAAATGAAGAATAGAACTGTCACATGAAACAAATTTATCAATAAATCTACAAACATTTTCATAGCTTTCTGGATCAGAGGTGTCGAGAACTGGAGCATCTTGCAACCAATACATACCGTGGACATGTGGTGAACCACGTTGTTGAAATTCAACACGATAATAATATTTGGTTACAAAATGTTCACCAAAAATACCTAAAGGACTTTTTAATAATTTTAACATAGTTCTAAATCTATGGTCAAAGTATGAAGCGCATGTTACTGGATCTGTTCGTATTAATCTAGCCTTTTCTCTAAATTCTAAATTTTCTGCTTCAGTCTCGCTTATTTCCCTATTGTCAACAACTTTTGACAAAATTATCAACAACTCAGACCATTTCGTCTCCGCAGCAGATAATGTGATAAAAAAAGTAGGAATGTGAAATTGTCTGATCATTGCCACCACCTTATTTTTTTCCTTTTCCCAATGAGCTGGAGAAGATCTTATATTTTTTAAAATTTTATAACCCTCATCCCGTTGTATTAATCCCTCAACAAAATCTTCTGATAACATATTTCTAGCTGTTATACTAGTATTAAAATTTTTCTTTCTTAAGCAAGTTGAAATAGCGTCATTTATATTCTTGAGTTCATACTTTTTATACATATACAATAGTTTGTCTGTTCGAGCACATCTTCTGTCAAATCTTCGAACTTCAGAACGGGCTATTTTGCTATAATTTAAATATCGGACGGACGTATCAATAATTCTAGGTTTTCCGCAATAAATGGTGGGGAATGACAATTCTTCAGAATATTCGTCAGTTAACATAGATAAAGGATGTTGACCTTCTCCAGGGGCTAGTGATATATTTTCAATAGGGACATTGTCTAATAAGGTCTCTTGACCACCGGGATTTATGTTGTCTTCTAATTCACTAATACCTTCATTCGGATTGTCATTACGGCTATCAAATAGTTGTTGGATGACTTGTTCATCATCGCGTGACACAACAAATGGAACTTCAGTATTTTCATTTTCAACCTCAAAACTATTTATCCAATTATTAGAAATTTCTATTCCCTCATTAATATAAAGTGGCGTATTAACTAAATATTCAATAGCTTTCTGAACTTTAAATGGCCTAATTGTTTCACACATGTAATTGTGAGTGAATGTCATTTTTCTTTTTAAGTGGAGCTGGATTGTATACGTATCATTAAATGCTCTTGGCAAAATTTCGGTTGTTGTATTTACCGACACAGGAATATTGGCCACTTGCCCTTTAATACTACATTGCTTTTCATATCCTAAACTACAAATTCTCATAAAAGGTATACGTGGGGCTACGAGACGTTCTTCTAGACAGGAGAGACTTTTCAAACAATCTGGAACTGGAGGAAAGTCTAATCCATTTGCAAGACAAAGTATTGGAATTTGGCCCTTTAAGATGCACGCTTTGCAAGTTGAACAAAATATAAATTCGTCAATTTCTGAGTCTTGGTTAACATAAAAAACTTTGTTAACAAAATTTTCTGTGTATCTACTTATTAAATTTCTTTTGGACAATGTTGAAATAGATTTTGAAAACCAAAGCCCTCCACAACAACAACAAATATTAACCGGACCTTCTTTAACAACTTTGTTGTAGTCGACCAAAATTCGATTGTAATACCTATCCATTTCTGCATGTCGATGTTCCTCTATCTGAATTTCATCCATTTGAGAACGAGTATCGATATTTCGCTGGGACTGTCTTTGCGATTCACGTAACCTAGTATTTGGGTTTAACCTATATTGTCGAGTTCGGCGAAAAGTTTGACTTCTTCTTATTTGGTTGAATAGAGCTAATCGTCTTCGTCTATAAAACTGTCTTTCAGTACTTCGTGCGTTTTGCCGTAGTCTTATATTTTCTCTAGTTTCAGTTCTTGTTCTCCTACGGTTTAATGTATTTCTTATTCTTTCGACATTTCTTAAAATAACATTCTGTCTTCTGCCTCTATGTTCTTCTGTGTTTCTCTCTTGCTCTAACTGTCTAATTTCTAGGTTTGCTCTTCTTGTTCTACGAGCCACCGTGTTTATATTTTGTTCCCTAGCCCTAATATCACTGTCTTGTCTTCTTTCTACATGTTCTTGCGTATTTCTCTCTTGCTCTAACTGTCTAATTTCTAGGTTTGATCTTCTTGTTCTACGAGCCACCGTGTCTATATTTTGTTCCCTAACCCTAATACTACTATCTTGTCTTCTTTCTACATGTTCTTGCGTATTTCTGTCTTGTTCTAATCGTCTTATTTGTAAATCTTGTCTTCTTGTCCTACGAGCCACCGTGTTTATATTTTGTTCCCTAGCCCTAATATAACTGTCTTGTCTTCTTTCTACGTGTTCTTGCGTATTTCTCTCTTGCTCTAACTGTCTAATTTCTAGGTTTGCTCTTCTTGTTCTACGAGCCACCGTGTTTATATTTTGTTCCCTAGCCCTAATATCACTGTCTTGTCTTCTTTCTACATGTTCTTGCGTATTTCTGTCTTGTTCTAATCGTCTTATTTGTAAATCTTGTCTTCTTGTCCTACGAGCCAACGTGTTTATATTTTGTTCCCTAGCCCTAATATAACTGTCTTGTCTTCTTTCTACGTGTTCTTGCGTATTTCTCTCTTGCTCTAACTGTCTAATTTCTAGGTTTGCTCTTCTTGTTCTACGAGCCACCGTGTCTATATTTTGTTCCCTAACCCTAATATAACTGTCTTGTCTTCTTTCTACATGTTCTTGCGTATTTCTGTCTTGTTCTAATCGTCTTATTTCTAAATCTTGTCTTCTTGCCCTATGAGTCACTGTGTTTATAATTTGTTCCCTAGTCCTAATATTAATGTCTTGTCTCCTATCTCTATGTTCTTGGGTATTTCTATCTTGTTCTAACCGTCTAATTTCCTCATTTTCTCTTCTTGTTCTATGGTCAAAAGTGTTTCTATTTTGTTCGTTTTGTCTCAAGTTTTCATTTTGTCTTCTGATTCTATGTTCTAAAGAGTTCTGTAAACGACGCTGTTCGGACGATACCTTTTTTACTCTAGGCATTTTTCTTTTTTATTATTTATTATAAATCAACAAACCTAACCCTAAACCAAACCTATCTATTGGAAAACTAATTTCTTTAACGATTTAGCCTCAAAAAAATGTTTTGTAAATTTTTTAATATTATATTATAAATAATATTTAAAATAAAGTAATGAAGTAAAAACAAAAAAAAATTTTAAAGTGTATCTACTAAAATGATTGTATTACGAATTATTATTAACAAAAAACAAACTTACCAAAACTGTTTTGATAACAAACTTCAATGTTTCTAGTTATTAATAATAATAACTCTTCACACTGTTTTTCACAAAAATATTCTTATAAAATTTGTTTTTTTTTCTTTAAATATTTTTATTACTAGTTATAATGATTGTTGCCTGCACTTGTTAAAATTGATTGTTAAATGTTTTTTTATTTTTTGAATTTTAATTTTCACCTTTATTTATTCTTATTTTATCACACTTATTTTCTTAAATATATAATTAATTTTTTATTTGCACTCATTAATTTTTTTAACTTTCAAATTCACTTTTTTTAGTTGTTGACTTAAATTTTTATATAATTTTAATCCTTATTATTCACATTTATTATTCGCACTTAATATTCACACTTATTTATTCTTATCTCTTAATTTTAATTCTTATTATTCGCACTAAATATTTTAATATATATTTAAAAATTTGTTTTTTTTTTTTCTTTAAATATTTTTATTGCTTGTTATAATGACACTAAAATTGATTGTTAAATGTTTTTTTTAATTTGAATTTTCACATTTATTTATTCTTATTTTATCACACTTATTTTATTAAATATTTAATTAATTTTTTATTTGCACTCATTAATTTTTTTAACTTTTAAATTCACTTTTTTAGTTGTTGACTTAAATTTTTAAATAATTTTAATCCTTATTATTCACACTTATTATTCGCACTTAATATTCACACTTATTTATTCTTATCTCTTAATTTTAATTCTTATTATTCGCACAAAATATTTATTCTATTCACTTTTTTTTACTTTTAATCATTCTCACTTGTTTTTATTAGTATATTATCTAGTTTAGCTTTTTATAATATTTTTAAAATAAAATTCTTAAAAATGTATTCACTTAATTAAATTTATTAACACACAAATAATTTCATTTGCACATTTACTATAATATTTGAATTATTAATTTAATTTGTTTATGCTTTTGTTGTTTTTATTGTTAATTATTAAAAATATCATTTATTCATCACTAAATATAATCACTTGTTTTATATAATTTGTTGCCGAGATAATAATATTTGTTATATTTATTTTAATAATTATTTAATATTTTACTTCCTATTTAAATTTTGTTTTTAGCAATTAAAATTGCTCTTTAGTAATTTTATAAAAATTTTAACTTCCTTTTAGTAAGCTAGATACTAAATGAATGTTAGTAAACACTAATTCTTTGCTCATTATATACGTTGTGGAAATAACATAAGTTTATAACACCTACTTAGGTACAAGAAATTTAATTTATTTTTTAATATTGGACAAAATAAAATAACAAGTTGGATTAGATATTAAATACAATAAACAAAAGAGTAATAAAGCCAAAAAAGAAAGCAATTGTAATTTTACTAATTTACACAATATAACTTAAATGGTTAATTACCTGCCAAAAAAAAAATTCAAACATTTTCATTTCATTCATATGTTATACTTTGAGGGAAGAATAGTATACCTGGAACTGAAACAAAATTTTCCTAAATTTAGATTTTAAATAAAAAATTTTCGTTCGGGTATAAAGATTAATAAAAAAATTTTATAACTTTGAATATGAATACATGTTTAATTGTAAACATCAAATAATAATATTTACCAAGAAAAATAAGTTATTGCAATTTATCACTAAGTACAAATGCATTTCATAATTTTTTATTGTTTTATTAAAATATTTATGTTTAAAAATTTTTAGTACAAATATATTATTTTATTTTATTATTATATTACAGTAATAATTATTACAATACTTTAAAGTTGGATAGCCAGAATTTGTAACAAAAAATTTGAGAACATTAATTTCACAGTTTTATAACAGTCACTTTACTGCCACTTTACACTAACCAAATTTTTCAGAAGTCATAAACTAATGACACCCTAAGTTATGGATAAAAAAAAAGGTTATATGACAGCTATTCGAACCTTATCTTACAGACAACTTAAATAGATAAAAATATCAGATACCCAGCTTTGTTATGTATAGAGTAATGCTCATATAAAAAAAGAAGTTGTATGGCAGCTGCTCGAACCCACTGCAGTAGATCAATCAAATTTTGCAGAAACTTTGACCATTAAACTAATATATTTTTGGCTAAATTTCAGATCCACAACTTGAATAGGTATAGAGTAATGTTCTTATAAAAGAAGGAGTTGCATGGCAACTATTCGAACCCACTGCAGTAGACCAACCATATTTTGCTGAAACTTTGGCCATAAAACTAAACAACTTTTGGCAAAATTTCAGACACGCAGCTGTAATAGGTACAGAGTAATACTCATATAAAAAACGAAGTTGTATGGCAGCTACCCGAACCCACTGCAGTAGACGTGCCATATTTTGCAGAAACTTTGGCCATAAAATTAAACTATTTTTGAAAAAAATTTCACACACCCAGCTTCATTAGGTGTAGAGTAATGATCATATAAAAAAAGGAGTTGTATGGCAGCTACTCGAACCCACTGCACTAGACCAACCAAATTTTGCAGAAACCATAAAACTAAACCACATTTGGCAAAAATTTTACACACCCAGCTTCACTAGGTGTAGAGTAATGATCATATAAAAAAAGGAGTTGTATGGCAGCAACTCGAACCCACTGCAATAGACCAACCAAATTTTGCAGAATCTTTGGCCATAAAACTAAACTACTTTTGGCAAAATTTCAGACACGCAGCTGTAATAGGTACAGAGTAATACTCATATAAAAAACGAAGTTGTATGGCAGCTACCCGAACCCACTGCAGTAGACGTGCCATATTTTGCAGAAACTTTGGCCATAAAATTAAACTATTTTTGAAAAAAATTTCACACACCCAGCTTCATTAGGTGTAGAGTAATGATCATATAAAAAAAGGAGTTGTATGGCAGCTACTCGAACCCACTGCACTAGACCAACCAAATTTTGCAGAAACTTTGGCCATAAAACTAAACTACATTTGGCAAAATTTCAGACACGCAGCTGTAATAGGTACAGAGTAATACTCATATAAAAAAGAAGTTGTATGGCAGCTACCCGAACCCATGGACCAAAATGGCTGGATTTAAATAGCGATGACGGCTATTGCAAAAAAACGAATTTGCGAAAATTTCAAGATCCTAGCTCCTTTAGTTTTTGAGTTATCGTGCGGACGGACGGACGGACGGACAGACGGACGGACGGACGGACGGACGGACGGACAGACGGACGGACGGACGGACATACATAGCTAAATCGATTTATTTTTCGATTCTGATCCGATCCATACACTTGAGTCTATATCTACCCCCCCTCCTTCTCTGCGTCACAAACGTAATGGCAAATTTATTATACCCTTAGAACTATGTTCGTACGGGTATAAAAATATACATTTGTCTCAAAACTAATTAGTATTCTGAACATTTAAATTTTTTTCTCCAGAAAAACAAAGGAATTGAGAAAATCAATTTTGTAAATTTAGTTTCAGCTTTTTTTTTTTGTAGGGAAAAACAAAACATAACTGTTGTTTTTTTATCCTTTAAGTAAAAATTCCTTCTAACAAGATTGACAAAATACTCGTACAATACAAAAAAAAATCTATATAAACAAAAAATTGAAAAATTGAAAATATATTATAGATAAATAGCTTCAAATAAATTTTAAATTTTGTTGTGTAGATTTTCTTCTAAAAAATTTACAAGTCACATTGTTATATAGAATTGATAGATAGATGTTGACGTTGTTGTTTTTTCTTTTTTTTTGAATAAATATTATCTATTATATTATACTTTCTTCGCATTTCAAATAAAATAAGGGAATGGGATTGATATTCAGGATTTTTTTTATATATTCTCTTATATATAACTCAATACTTTTATAATTATAAACTTTTAAATTATAAAATGTGAGGAATTAATCTTTGAATTTCATTATAAACGTTTAAATGGAGGTTAGTGATATTGAGGTTGCGAAAAATTATAAAGCAACTAAGGTTTAAAATTTTAATCTGAATCTAGTCATATTAAAGCGAATTTTAGTTATTTTCTAGAAAATATTTATATAAACGTTTTTTTTGTGTGTTAACTGTTAAATTGTAAGATCATAGTAAGATCAAGAAAAGAGGCAAGGTACATTTTGAAACAGAGGTAAGGATACGGTAAATAATATTTTTTTGTTAAGGATATACAATTCATACTTGAGAAAGTAGTAGGACTTATAAAACGTATAGAAACGACTTTGATTTGAATTTGAGTTTTAGATTGAAATTAATCTTTTGTATACAGTATTTTTGTATCTGTGAGTTGTATTATTCAATTAAAATATTTTATATTTTTTATGTAAGAAAAGAAGTCAAATTAAAGCTTTTTTTACTTTTGATGGAAATGAAGCTTTGTACTACCAAATTAGAGATCAGCTAAACCTCTTTGTCACATTCATTTCTCCCATTAAAATAATTAATATGGTTCCTGAAAATCAGTGAGCCCTCGTTACTTTTGTTGTTATTAGTTATCATTATTTTTAACGTTTGAGTTGAAATATTGGTAATGAGCGTTGGTGACCTAATGCTTCCCTTATTTAAAAGTTCTTTAACCTATTTAACATTTTATATCAGTATAAGTAATTGGTATTAGGTTTTGGTATCTGTCCAGGAAACCAAAAATCTTGGCGGAAGACTTTATAAATAATTTCAATTGATATTCCAAAATCTTAACCATTCCAGTATTTCAGTATTTAGATCAATTACTCAATATAGTTGTTAACGTCTTTTTGACGAAAAAAGTGAACTAAAAAACAGTGAACAAGTTTATGATAAAAAATTATAGAGGGTGGGTTCCTTTAATAAAATGATAGAATTAAAAAAAAAAAACAGAACAAAAAAAGCTGAACTAAAAAGAAAAGAACAAAAGTGAAGTCAAAACGCTGATGAATTGAAAATCTTATTTTAATTGATGGAATTAAATGGATTTATTTTTTTAAAAGTGGATTTTTTTTTTTTTATTTAAAGAAAGGATTTGGTTTTTTATAGCAAATAAAATTGTTCGCCTTTCTATTCAAAGCTCTCGTTTTTTTTTTATTCAACAATTTTTGTTTTTTTCCTTCTTAATCACTCTAGTTTTTTCTATTCTTTGTCTCTTTCTTGCTTTTTTATTTTGTATCTTATGGAGATTAATTATGGTCTTAACTTAAATTAAGAAAATTGGTAAAGGGATTGTCATCTTAGTCATCTTAGTTTTTTTTTTTAAATTTTTGCTGTTGTTGTTGTCGTTTTTGTTGTTGTTGTTGTTAACTAAAGAAAATAAATGAAATGAGAAATAGAACTTTTGAAGAGCAATTGGAGAAGAACATGGAGCGATAGATAATTTTCAATTAAAAAAATGAATGCTAGAGAGCGAAGTTCTTCAAAAATTATTGTGATCCATTGTATTTTAATATGAATGGAACTCAAATTAATTTAGTAAATTTATTGAGATAAAATTGTTATTTTTCGTTTATTTTTAATTTTTATTGCATTTGTTATTCATTTTAATTCTATGTAATTAAAATTAGATTAACTTTTATATTAAAAAAAGGAGAGTTTTAATATTAAATTATATTGCGAAAATATATAAGTATACCACCATTTTTATTTGATTTTTATTTTTTTATGTCGAACTTAATGTAATAAGAGAAATGCTGGGAGTTAGTATTATCTACTCAATTTAATTAATTTATGGTAAAGTAAAAGTAAATTTGTATTAAATTTTAGGAAATTAAAAAAAGTAATAAAATTTGCAATAGTTTAATTGTAACGTGAATTATAATCTGAATAAACTTTAAAATTAAATTTTAAATAAAATGTTAAATAAAGTTGAAGGACCTTTATTTTTGTAGTTTTTGGAAAAACTATGTTACTTTTTTTTTGTAGATGTAATTTAGTATGTAGAAAATTTTAAGCGGGACATAAGCTTCGAGCAAGCGGTTTTTTATAATATAAATTATTTACTTATATTATTTGATTTACCTGCGATAGTTTTACATATAAGTTTTCCATATGTTTTAAGGATAATTAAATTTTTATATTTTATACAACTGTATAGTTCGGCAAATACTTTGGGAATCTAAGCTTTTACTGAGACTCTTTTACAGATCACTTATCATTAATCAAATATTTATAATTAGCTTACTTACTTACTTACTTACTTGCTGGATCCTAGAACCCCTGGTGGGGCATAAGGCGTCAACAAATCTTCTCCATCTTTCACGATCCTTAGAAATTCCTTTTAAAATAGTACTTCTCCATGTTTTCTTGGTCTAACCACTCGTCGTCTACCTTGTAGATTCCACTCAAAACATTGCCAATGTTTTCTTCAGGTTTCCTCAAGGTATGTCCGATTCATCGCCATTTTCTCTCTCCATCATCTTTTGGTTCGTTTTTTATCACAGGTGTGTGCTGGTAATGATTTTCGGCCAAAGAACTCTTAAGATGAGGTGTAGACAACGGTTTATATACGTTTGCAATTTTTTGTTGATATTGGTGGTTACCTTCCATATTTCACAGACGTATAGATGTACTTATTTGACGTTTGATTCAAATAATTTTAGCTTTGTACGCAGAGCGATATTATTTGAATGCCAGATGTTTGAGAAAGTTCTAAAAGCAGCCCTAGCTCTATTTATTTTACTGTCAACATCAACTTCCTTTACTCATTTGATGGCACCATGCTGCCTAAATAATTGAACTGCTCTACTACTTCAATTTGACTTCTTCTAGTAGGATTTGCTGATGCGTTGAGTGTTATGTACGCATGCTTTTTGTTTAGCTGCGTTTATTTTTAGACCAGCTCGTATGCCATATGTGTTCAAATTTTTACACATTTCGTTTAGACAACTTCTTGTGTGTGCCATGAAAACTACATCATCAGCATAATCTAAGTGGCTTAAATGTTTTCCTAGTCGCCACTGAATGCCATTCCTACCATCTACACATAATTAGCTAAGTAAGGCAAATTGGTTTTTTTAGGAAGTTTTGATACATATATTTTCGTAAATTAGAATCCATAGAGTCCGGAATTTAATTATTTTGCCTCTGATTAATGGTTCATGTAGATTTAAATTGTTAACATTAAATGATAGAATACTACAATATTAAATTCAAAATTAATGAAATTCTTATAATACTTAAAAAAATATTCTACTAATTCTAATAATTCTAATAATACTAAAATTATAATTTCTGAATTTCAAAATATGGTACCTACATATTGTAATCGACATTAAGTAAGTCAACATAATTGTACTTCTATATTAATATTCATTATTCATCTCTAAAAACTTAGTAATCACATTCCAAAATGTGTCATATACATAAATTTTTATAAAATACCTACATCAACTGAGGAAAATTATGAAAATAATTTTCCTACAAAACATGTTGACATTTTTATATACCAAAATAATAATAATAATAATAATAGAAATAATAACGAAAAATACAAATAAATAAAATTTAACGATCGACAGAATTTTTCTAATGGTTGATTTAATTATATTTTATTTTTCTGTTTTTATTTTTGCCAGGGTGTTTTTTTTTAAAACATTAGAAAATAGAAATAAAAGTTTTTCTTTAATTTTCCAAAAAAAAATAATAGAAATAAGTAATAATTTTCAGAAAATGGAAATAAAAAAAAAGTTATAACCATATAATTAATATTATATTATATACAACTACAACCATAATCGAAGTAATAAAAATGTGTATAAAATAGGTAAAACCAAAAAATGGAATTGATTTCTATATAACTCTGCTTTTTGGATGTACTAAATTAAAACAAAGCTTCTTCCTTCAGCACTAAATTATACCATAGAGCCCTAAGTATGCTACCATGCTTTGTTTAAAAAAGTTTTTTTTAAAATTCTACTATACATGACCATAAAATTTTTAAAATAAGATGTTTAAGTGGAGTATGTACTTATCGGAGCTCGTACTTATAGACTTATAGTACTTAAAAATTTAAAATAAAAAGAATTTAAAACAAGTCTAGGGAGCTATTATAATTAGGTACTAAAGAGTTCTCGATCCCAGTGATATTGTTTGTAACGGATCCAATAAATTCAAGTTGAGTTCTTTATTTAATTAGTTTTCTTCATGAAAATTTTGATACGTTTCAAAAGGCTAAAGCCAAACAAGGACTGGAACATATTTGTTCAAAAAATGTTCTAAAGATTATCTGTAATCTAGAACCATAACCTATGAAACGGTAGCAAAAATAGAAAAAGTATAAAATAATTGTTAAGAGTTGAATTAACAGAAATAATTTATTTATTTAAAAAAAATTATTTAAACAAAAAAAACGGCTTGAAATGTATGTTATCATATATAATTATTAATAAATCAAATGTATCATTAAAAATAATTAAATTATAAATATAGATTAAATATTTAATAAGAAATTATTTTCAAATATGTATTTAATATATTGTTTTTCATTCACTTGAATATATTTCATTAATCAGCCTTTAAGATCTGATTTAAAGATTATTAATTAATTTAAAAAACAAAAAATATATAATATTATTTTAAATTAAGTGTTTTTTATTTTGAATATTTAAATCCCATAATGATTAATCAATGCCAATTCATATCACAAAAAAATGGGTTAAAGACTATTAACAATTTTATTGGTCTAGGAACGTTTTTATATTTATTATATACTTTTAATTTAACTTGCCTGTGTCTATGGCTTTATTTTTCATTCTGTCAGTTAGAGATACATTTATATTAGAAATCTGACCATAAATTTATAAGAATTGTATGGCTAAGTGGTAAGCAAAGTGGCTTAGAGTGTAAATAGATCTTAGTTCAATCGTCCTTCAAAGATAAAAATCTTGTTTGTTTTTATTTTTAAATTCAAATAATAAAAAAAATTACAAATAAAATTTATTTATTTGTATAGTTTCTTTAAAAATTTGTAACTTTAAGAACTAAAATACTTCCTTTTGATAATATAGACCAAATAATTATATAGACGATCAGTTTCATATAAAAAATTTTTAGGGTTTTTTTTAAGTCGGTCCGTATATTTTTGGTTCGTTAATTTAAAATTTATACACGTAGGTACTTAAATAAAAAAAAATTTTAGATTGAAATTAAAAAAGAACAGTTCTTTTAATGTTTGAAAACTTTTAAGCTTAAAATTTCCACTAACCAAAAATTTATGGCAGATCTTTTGCATTTAAAAGTGTTTTAATATAAAATATAAAAGTAATTTGCTGGATTAATTTTAATAAAAAGAAGAACTATCTTTCATTTCAGCAATTCACTTTTATATTTTATATTAAAACACTTTTAAATGCAAAAGATCTGCCATCAATTTTTGGTTAGTGAAAATTTTAAAAATATTTTAGGGGGCTAGTATTACTTTAATAAAAGTATATATTGAAAAAAATTTTTTTTTATTTTATTTTAATGTGAAAATCCTTTTTTTTTTTAAATAAGATTTTAAATTTAAGAATAGATTATATCATTTATTATCAAATATTTAACAATATATTAATTTGAAAAAGGAATATGACTTCCCGGTGCTCGTAATTTAACAATATTATAACTTTGGTATAACTTAGGTTTAGAAAATTACATAATCTCTAATAAGCTCTGATTTTAAATGTTAAAAACTGCATTATATAAGTTGTTTAAGAATTTCGCAGCGCAGGGTTCAATTGCATCCAATCACTTATCGTTAATTTAATAATCAAATAATAATTTTTTTTTAATAAGTTTATGTTGCAATTATTTTTTATAAATCTTAATAAGTTTTGATTAGAAAAAAGCATTTATTTATAATAAAATTGATTATCTGAATATTTGATTACTAATAAGTGTTTGGTGCAATAGGGCTCTTATGTTTAACTCCCTATTTTTTTTAAGTACAAACTTATCTAAATTTATAGAACACCCATACTGCAAAAATTAAACAAATAAACAAATCACACTAATAAATTATTATCAAAAATTAAAATTCCTACAACTAAAACTTATTTACATAGAAATTCAATCTGTTCCTAGCATAAAATTACTTCTAATTCAATTCTCCTATTTAAAATTACTACATTTTAATTACATATTCATTACTTATTTAAAATTACTAATTTTATAGTATCTTTAATTTTGTATCTTTAGTTAATACACACTCACACACACACAAATATTTAATATGCGTGTGTAGTTAACAAAAAAAAAAATCGAAATTACTAATATAACAATCTTAAATTGAGGACATGAATTTGAAGACAGATTGGAAATATAAAAAAAAATATAATAGAAAAAAAAAATCCCAATAGGAAATTAAGTGTAAAGGGACAGTAAAAAAAAAATAAAAAAGAAAAAGCAAAAAAAAAATTTACAACATTAAAAACAGAAAACATATTGATTGCTATCAATCAAAACAAAACCAAAACAAATAAAATATAATCAGAATATAAAATCATTTACTTTTTATGTATCTGTAGATACATTTATTTTTTTTTGGGTTGATAAAAATTATAGGCCTAAAAAACAAAAAAAAAAGAAGAAAATAAAAAAAACCAATAAAAAAAATAAAAAAAGAAAAAGGTTTATAAGATTTTGACATTTCAATATAACCGCACAGTGACAGTTAAAAATTGTCTACAGCTTCTATAATTTATTCTTAAACTTTTTTTTTTAATTTTCCTTTATTTTTTTTGATATAATGTCAACAGATATCCAAATTTTTTTTGGGATTTATTTAATATATAACATATTATAATATTAAGGTACATATTATATGTATGTATATATATATATATATATATATATATATATATATAAAGAAATTTAGATTTTATGTAGTCTCACTTGTTTAATTTGAAATTACATGAAGTATTATTTTATGTATTAATAAAATGTCATACCATAATTTGAAATGAAATGATATTAAAATATGTTCTTAAATTAAATTTGGTAAAATTTGGTATGAAATAAATTTACCAGTTCTTTTTTTGGAAAGTTTAATATATAAAATGTAATGGAACAGTTTTTAAAGATTTAATTTATTAACTTGTTTATGTAGAGTACTCTGTCACATACAATGTGATAAGTGAGTGAATCTGCCGTTGCCGTTCAGGTGTGGCAGTTAAATTTATTTTATATTATGATATAAACTATTACGATATCAATTATAAATTTTATTTTTTAATTAGATATGATCTGACTAGGATTTGAACTCGAAACTTTAAATGGAAAGCCTCCACTGTAACCACTTAAAAACTTAATAATATTTACATAACTTTGAAAATTTCTTTCTTTCTAAAATAGAACTTGGATTTTTTTTAAAAATTTACATGCAAATTTTTGTAATTTCTTGGAACTATAAAATAGTATAGTATATAATAAATAGTTCAAGAATAGTTTCATTCAATTGCAAAATTGTTTTATGTAATCGGAAAATGCAATTATATAAAATACTTTAACCTTTCCACATAATCTCTGAGTTACTCTTTTCAATTTGGAAGATTTGGAAGTTGTTACAATTTTTTCTTAAGTATTATGAATAATGCCAAACTCCATAAAGGAATAGGTATGCAAGAGATAATTACAAACAGTGGCTCTATTTAAATAATTTTATTACCATATTATTCAACGCTTAATCCGATGGAGAAAAAAATTTTCTAAAACAAGAACATATATGCGCTTAAAATATTAAGCGTTACTGCAAATTTGATATTAACAATGAAAGTAGCTAGGGTACTAGATTATTAGCATTAACAGATTGCTTCAATTACGTAAGGTATTAAAAAAATATGGAATAATAAAAAATAAATAAAATGAAAAATTTTGGAATCCATGTGGTATTCAGTCGAAACTTTAAATTCTGCAAATTATTTGATATCAAAGTTTTATTAACTCATGACAGTGTTCAATTTTATTATGTAATTTTTATTGTAAAAGCTTTAATATAAATTACTATAAAAATAAAGTATCTGCATATTTTATAAAATTATTTCTTTTAAAACTTTCAGTATCCTATAAACGAAAATTAAAGAACTTAATTAAAAATTGGGATATTTTTGTAAAAAGTAAAAATAGATAAATAAAAAATTGGCGATTTTTAATTATTCCAAAAAAAAAAAATATTCTCATATTAACAGATATTTTGAATTAATTTTAATAACTTCTCATTATATTTCTGGAGGACAATTAAATTTTCCACATATGGCAAACTGTACGAGTATCTCAGGGGTTTTTTTTTTAAAGCTGTAGATATATTTCAAGGAATCAAATAATAAAAACGGAACCTTGAAATTAATTTTGAAAAACCAAACTTATGGTATTATTATTTCGACTTCGGTTATACATTATATAAGTACCAATTTAATATAAGTAAAACGACTGCTCATAAACTTATTAATTTATATTAATCTTTTGTTATTATACTCTAAACATATGTATAATAACCAATATCTTAAGACATTTACGAAATTCACTTATAAGTTTTATCAAAATAAAATCATTTTATTTTTATATTTTGGACATTTATGATTTGTTTATTGAAATAATAAAAAGTTTTAATTTGGTAAAATCAAATTTAATTTGGTCATCTAAAAATTTGTTAATAGTAAACCATCTTAAATATATTTAATTTTAATGATTGTGTAGTTTTAATGCTTATATAACTTGAATTTTTCGATATTAAATTTAATAATAAGAATTATGTTCGAAATATCTTCGAAAAATAAAAACGAAATTCCATTTAAATATGATCATAAAATATTTTCTGAAAATAAAAACATATAATAATAAGTTATTGGTTAAACATACATATATTACATACATACATACATTTAATAATCATAATAACATGAATAACTATTAGTGGTCACCAAAAAAAGGAAAAACAACAACAACAACAAAATATGAAAATAAAAATTAATTTTATTGTAAAAAATTATAATTAAATGTTGTATACTTCCATTGTACATATGTATTTGTATATGTAGATATTTTATAAGTTCGTAAAAAAGGATCAGAAAATCATTTCAAATTGGTTGAATTGTTGTTGTTGTTGTTTTTTTTTGTTTTTTTTTTTTATAAAAAAAAAAGAAAAAACTATAAAAATAGAAAAATAAATTAATTGCAAAAAAAAAGAATAAAAACCAAGAATTATAACCTTGGTACTTATGGTTTTTGGAAAATATTAATTTTAATAATAATAATAACACAATGGTTTTAATTTTTTTTATTATAAACATATAAAATTTTTATAATAAGAATTTGTTTTTATTTTAAAAATATTTCGTATATGTGAGTTTATATGTAATAATAAAAGTTTAAATAAAATTTATGAAGCATAATTAATTTTTTCATTTTAATTTAGTTTAATCTTTTAGAATTAAACTTCCAATATTTTTTTGAACCTCCATCATTAAATGAACTTTAATTTATATTTCGTGCTTAAGAATAGGGGGGATGGAAAACCTCTTAGATATTTAAATTTGTATTTGAAATTCAGTATTTCATTAATATTTATTTATTTATTTATTATTAGACAATAGTGAATATTCCCTGATAATATTAATCTTTTGCCGATATTATTAAATTATTGTAATATACACTATATTTTTTTATTAGATATTATCCGGCCAGGGTTTGAACCCGAGATTGAAAGGTTGCCACTTTACCACTGAACTATCGGTCAGATTTCATTAATATTTAAAATAATAAATTTTCAAGTTAAAGAAAAGATGTCGTAGAATTTATCAGCTTATCTATTTTCAGGAATGTATCTGTAAATTATAAGTATCTTGCGTAATATTAAATTCTATTTACAACTTAATTATCTAATTAATAAAATTATATTATTAACTGTAGTTTACCCGAATCTTCAAACAAAATTTGTACCAAAGTATTGGGAGTGTGATCCTTCCAAAGCTATATAATTACTATATAAGAATAGTTTAAACACAAGTATATTTTACTTTATACATTTAATTGGAGTTGAAGATTAAATTATATAATATTATTTATAATGGGTTTTATTTCTAAATAAAGATAGACTTTAGAACATTAAAATGAAAAATCTGTGTTTAAATCTGTATTCTGTAAAAGCTAACTGTGATGTATTTAAAATCAATTTATTTTTTTGTAAAATTTTTCAATTTTTTGTGCTCCCAATTTTGTTTAAAAACTTTAATGCCTAAATCATAAAATAAAATCACAATTTTTAGGTCTTTGGTTAAATTTTCTTAAGTTTAATTTGAGTTTTCAAATGTTTTTGTTATGGAGCGCCGATCTCAAAATTTTTAGTTTATTTTAATGATATAGTATAACGTGAAATAGGAAACTTATAAAATATGCAATTATTTTAAATAGTTGTGGCATTTATTGCATAAACCATAATAATGACCTAATGATAACCTTAAAAAACATAAGAATTGTTTTAAAGTCTTAAAGTAAAAATTTTACCTTTTGGTAAGAAACTTGTGTAAAATTTAATTTTGTGGGGATTTGACATAAATTCAAAAGAATTCAATTTAATATATAAAACTACATTCATATAAGACTTTTTTTATTTTAAAATACATGTCTACATACCTACATATTTGAGACGCGATTAGATACACGTATAATATTACTAATCAATTTAAATACAAAACTGAGTTACCTTTTCCCTCCAAAACTAAAAAATCTAACTTTGGACCCAGTTCAACGATCTATACAGCTTTCGATAAATGAATTTATATCACTTAATCATTTTAAAAATAATTTCAACTAAGACTTACCTACTAATATTATCAATATTTTTTAAAAACGTGTTTCAAATTTATTTAATACGTGATAGAAATAATGATCTCATTTAATTTTTAAAAATAAAATCAGGAAATACTTATCAAATAAAATTTGTAGGATATTTTTGTATTAAAACATAAATCTCACGATATCTAAAGATTCCTTAATATTTATTGAAATGCCATCTTACGAAAATAAAAAGCAATATAAATAAAATTTTTTATATTATTTTTTAAGTATAACTAGACATAATATTTTATTGTAATGAATATACCTATACACCACCTCTATTTTTTAGTGAAGCAAAAATAAAATAAAAGTAATAAAATCAGACAGTTACAAAATGACATTTTATAAAAATTTGCGCAAATGTTATATTTTATTTTATATTTTAAAAAAAAAAATCTTTTAGTTTTGTTTTTTGCACGTTTAAATCAATACATTTAATAAATTGAATCCATTAAAATCATATATTATATTGCTTTTCATATAACTGCAGTGTTATATTTATATATATATATATAAATATATTTTAAGGATGAATTTGAAAAAAAACCCAAAATTTTTTTGAGTAAAACAGCATATTAATTTAAAAGATATTTTTATGCAGAGCTATTTTTTACCCTGCAAAACACTTATATTAGCGATTTTGCACATGCTTTGATGTCTCTATAGAATTTTTTTTTTAAATTTTTGTAAGTACCTCTTTACATTATATCCTTTTACCAAAAATAGGACACTGTAACTTAAGGATGACGAATACGTGGGTTCGCTTTTTCAAAAAATAAAAAAATAAAGAAATATTTTTTAAATCTTTTGAATATGTCTTTCCCATTTCCTAATTTTTTTTCTCTGTCCCTTTTTAAATTCGTTTTTTATTATTTTAGCTGTTATTTTTTTTTTTAACTCATAAAAAACGAAATGGTTAATTTTTAAGAATTTGAAGGTTCTTTTTAAAAACAGTTGTAAAGAAATTATTTAAGAATTGAATATATGTTACGTATTATTAAAATTTAAACTATACCCCTAAAAATATGCAATTTTTTAAAATAGTGCTAATAAACCATTAGCAGGTCGTTGGACCTCAATAACATTCTTTTAAATATCGATTGTGAAGGCTTTTTGGGTATTTAAGACAGAAGGACAGACAAATTCAAATGTAAAAATAAAGCAATGTTACTTACTATGTTCAAAATTTAAAATAAACGCCTATAATTATGCAATTTTTTTTCAAAATATTATAATTCACCACCTATTTTGTTGCAAAGCAATAAATATCTTGTAACTATCAAATTTGAAGTGTTTTGTGGACAATACAAGACTGATAGACGGAAAAACTGCAAGTATAAAATTGAAACTATGCTTATAATTTAAAATAGACGCCTGTAGTTATGCAATTTTTAAAATAATTATAATTCATAAAATCAAATAAATTGTAAATGTGAAGTATTTTGGTAGTATTCAAAACTGATGGACGGACAAACTGTAACTGTTACCCCTTTAACTGTTTAAAAATTTACAATGATTTTATTTTTACAATCTTATATACTTTTTTTTTTAAATAATGTTTGTAGCTAAAATAAAAGACAAGAAAATATTGTAACCAGTTAAGATTTTGACAGTAAAAAAAAATAAAAGAAAATAGATTGTACATTAAACACTCAAATCAAGTAAAAAAAGATGTAAAAATGAACATAACAAAGATAATATTCACAGAATAAAAAATACTCTTGGATTTTTATTGTATACATTTTTATGATATTTTTCTTCTTCATTTTGTTTTAATATGATATTTATTGATATATTTTGGTTTTATTGTAAATACTAAAAAAAAAATATTTCAAAGATTTTTAAGAATTTTTTTATGATATTTTTAAAAAGATATTTTGTTTTTTTGTTTTTATTTTTTTTTTATAAAATCATTTAAAACATATGCCTTTAATAACAAAATAATTATTTTTTTGTTTGATTAAAAAATAAAAATAAAAATAAAAATATGAAATTAAATATAAATATAAATTTTTAGACACATTCTGTTAACGTAAATTTTTGGAACAAATATATAAACTGTAAAATCCTATTTAAAATTTTAAAAGTTAGCTATTTAAACAATGCTACTAAAGTATAGTAATACTTTTTACTTCCAATTCATTTGGTGATATATAAGTCAAATTTCTCAAAAGTTACCCAGGAATCAGGATATATCTTGTATTTAATCCTAAAAATAAAAATTATTGCATTAAACTTAATATTCCGTTGTATATTCTTCCAATTTAATGAGATTAGCATGTTTTGTGTATTGGTATATCGGTCACATTTCAAAATTTTCCTCATCGCTTTGTCATGAAGTACTTGCAATCTATTAATATTTCCCGTGTTGCACATAAATAATACCACCGAAAAATAGTTATAATGGGGCAAAATAAGTGTATTATACAGAGTGACTGAACAATCATATGATACCTTTCTCCTAATACGGGCAAAAAAACCGATTTTTTTTAAAATTTTCTTGCATATTTAATCTGAATGTAAATTAAACTTTTTGTATACCCCTAAATATTTAATATCTGCTACGAATTCTATATCTTCATTATCCATATGCAATTCTACTTTGTTATTTCCTCCATTTATCACCATACTTTTCGTTTTGTTTACATTTAATTTTAGCTTGTTCATACATAACCATTTGAATAGGTTTTCCATATATTTACTTAGCAAATCCCTGCATTCTTCTAAAGTTTTCGCTTTTACATATAATAACACATCGTCCGCAAAAAGTACAAGCTTATAATTTTTTATAGCCGATTTCATATCATATATATATATATCAGAAATAGTAAGACACCCAACACTGAGCCTTGCGGTACACCTATTCCTATATTTTTCAAAGTTGACAAAAAAGGCCCAACCTTTGATCTTTGTTTTCTATCATTTAAATATTCTTTAAACCAATTTAACCAATGGAGTAGAGCCAAGGATACCAAGTTTTCCTAATTTGCTGAACAGAATATCCCTATCAATAGTTTTGAATGCAAGTTTTAAATCGATGAATACAACCACAATTATTGTGTCATTAATGTAAATAAACATTGCTTCAGCTTGACAGATAATATAATGTACTATAGTGTAAGTAAGGATTGTATAACGTTTGTATAACAGTTTCGTAAATTTATGTTGAAAAATTTTTTATTTCTTTTTTAATATTTTAAATTTTGGTTCAATTTTACATTATTTTAAAAAATTTTGCACAATTTTTAATTAAGTGATATCTAAAGTAATTAATATTATAATATAAAGTATAATGAAGGATTTAAATGTTAGAACTTTTTACATAATCTATATGTGTTTTACATCAGTTGTAGTACAGGTAAAAGTTTCAATGTTATACTTCGTTATATTTAATAGAACCATTGTATTGTTATCAAAGATTCAAAAGATTTAGCACAAATATGGTAGAGTATTTAAAGTATCTGTTGGGTTAAAAAAGTTAAGATAATTTTTGAATAAAATTCTAGTTCAATGAATGAATTTAATTATGAAGTTATTTTTAAACAAAAATTTTAAATGTTTTAAGTAGGTGTTACTATTAAAAATATTAAAATTTTAAATTAAATGTTAACTTTTCATAATTTGGCTGAATAATATTATTTTAATGTTATATTAAAAATGGAATAATTTTTAAATAAAAACCAAATATTTAAAACTGAATAATGCTATAAAAATTTATAAATTGGATTAAATTTTAACAATTTTTTGAAAATTGAGGAGCTTTGAAACATATTTTGAATTATTTGAAAATATTTAAATCAAACTGGAGTTAATCAATTAAAAAATTTTTAATAATACTATGATACATACTATATTTACATAAATTCAATAATATAGTAGAGTTGTTATGTTTTAAAAAATACTTATCGTATTTAATGCCATCTATCATCAGGAGCATATCAAACTGGTGGTGAGTTCAGAAATTTCGATATTATTTTGTGAGTAGAGTGAGCTGTACTCTTCCTAGTAGAAGATAAAGACATTTTTAAAAACAATATGGGTGAGCTTAATTTTTTGGCCTCAAATCAGGTGTTGAGGAAAATTATAGCTCAGAGTGAATTAACAGATATGTTGCCCATAAAATTGTTTTCATTATTTTTATTCAAAAAAAATCAAGTCGAATTACAAATCACGTTGGTTTCTCATACTTATGGCTCCCTTAAGCATCTTATTAAATGAAATAAATGGGTTATTACTGTTTATAGTAATCTTGTACAATACAATCGCGGCTAAATGAAAATTCTATGCTTCATTTTAAGATTTTACGATTTTTTGGATACCCCATGCTTTTCTCAAATACCTCACTTAAGCCTGTAAGAAAAAATACTTGTAGATACTTATTAGGACTTAAATTAAATCAGTTTTATTCTTTTATATCAGAAACTTGTGATACTTGCTTTAAAAAGGGAAGTGTTTAAGAAGGTCATGATGTTTACTAATATGTATTACAAATCAATTACCAATGAGTTGAACCCTTTTTAATGGGTGTTAATATACACAATTTATACCATTCTTCATCCTTTATTTATTTCATATTTCATTGATTACTAAAGCCTTCTGAATTAGACCTTAAAATTTATCTGGAACGAGAACAAACAAAAAAAACAGGAAGCAAAGTATAACAAAAAATAAAAAAATATGTATAAAAATTTGATTGAAATATTTTTAGAATTTTTCGAAAATTTATTGTATGTGCTTTAAAAACATAAAAAATACATAAAAGATTAATTTTCAATATGCACTCTTTTATTTAGATAAAATTTCCAAGAAAAAATGGTATTTTAAAAATTTATTAAAAACAAATTGTTTTTTTATTTGATACCAATAATACAGGAGTATAATACACTTTTGTTTGTATATTTTCCACCATTTTTTTTTGGAAAATGGACTATTTCTTTTATTATTAAAACATTTGTAAATCGATTCGTTATATTTTTTTTTGATTTAAAAAAGAGTGGAATTTAATACTAAAAAAAGCTTGAAACAAATTGAGGAATTTTAAAGCTGGTAACATACAATTAATTCTATTTTCAAAGGGTTTGGGTTTATTTAATAAAATGCTATTTATAAAAGTTGGATTGAATGTATATTATAAACATTAGTTACAAATTGTAATATCTGAACAATCTAAGAAAAAACTAAATAAAGGAATGATGATGGCAATTACTGAATCTTAAATGCAGATACGAAGATAGGAAACTCTGGACATCTAAGAAAGTCTGGTCATTTAACACTGATGTAGAATTACAGGTACTCCAACTAAAAAAAACTAAATTTATATTTTTGATCAATTTAAAGCTTTGATATATATTATATAACTTTTAATTGTTATATATTTTTAAACATTTTTATACACCCTGTTAACCGAAGAAACCACAATTGGAACTCCAAAAAAATTATATACAATATTGGTTCCCCAAGAGCTATATTTAACAACGTTTAATTAAGAGAAATTCGAATTATTCAAGTTTCATAAATTGAAGGATAATCGATTGTATAATCAATTATCCTTATTATTATCAGTAATAACGGTAATTCTAAAACCAATAAAACACTTTTTGTTAACTTTAAATAGAGAAATTAAATTCAAAAAAATAATAATTCAAGATCATAAAAGTATAAAATTGATTACATTTATATGTGAAAATAAATGTACACATTATACCTAATCCTTTTTGGGTACTCATACACATGGTGGGTCCATTTAAATCTATATTTAGTTTTAAATTATTTATTTTTTTTTTGAATTGGTTCTAAGATTTATTATTATTCAAACAAAAAGTATTTTATGACAATTTACAGTTTTAAAAATTAATGAAGAATATTGTTAAACAATTTGTTTAAGTACATTTTAAGTACTTTTAATTTTAAAAAAAGGATGTTCAAGGCAGATATTTTAAGAAAAGTCCCGTTAAATTATTAAAGATTTTACTGATATGAAAGTTTAAAAGAAAATTATATAAGTCGAACTTAAATTTTAAATCTGTATTTTGTCCTGAAATTGCGTTAAATTGGTCTGATTGATCTTCTGAAATTTTAAGACTCTAAGTTAAAAATTAAGATAAATTTCTCAAGCCTTATAATAAGCCTCGTATCCAATTTTTTTTTTTTTTTTAGTCATAATTTTTTCCAGGGTTGAGATATTTTGACACCATCAGTTGTATATGATTATTTCTTATTCAAAACTAATAAATTATATTAGTAGATTACTATTCTAAATTTCAGAAGTTTTCAATTAAGCTTTCTTCAATTTAATAGTATCATAATAAAATCAAAAGCTTTAGCGTCGTATGAAATTTATACTCAAAATTTAAAACAAAATGAACGAAGTATTGGTATAACACATATTAATATATATATACAGCTTAATTTATATAATTTCTTTTGAAATCTCATGTTTATACTCCGAACACTGTGCATGTATTATGGAATACATAATATAAGTTTTAATTTAATTCAATGAAGCGTTTATTATTATCATATTGATAATTTTAAAGGCAATTTATACAGTGCTACCCATATATAAATAATAATACGCATTTAATATTTTGAATGTATTTTCATTTATAACTTATTTGTGAATTTTTGAAATCAGAGCTCTGAATCAAGTAATTAAAAAAAAAGTTATCACTAATCGAATAATAATTTTGTTGCATAATTAGGAAAAAATTTTGTTCCACCTTAAACCAGTGAAGTTTGATTAGTAAAAAACAATGTTTTTTGATGAAAATGATTATTTGATTAGTGATAAGTGGTTGGTACTTAATAGGTTCTAGATCATAATTTTTGTGTTAAAAAAGTATTTTTAATAAGTAATCAATATACGGTATTTGATTAGTAGAAAGCCATCACTTATCAAAAGATTATTTTATCAACAAGATTATATTAATGTTTGATCAATGACTTTAGTAAATGATAAAACAGTGGCTTTTAATTTGTGATAATTCGAAAAAATGAGAAGTTAGAAAGCCCTCAAAAATTAAATTTAATTCAATTAATATTCCCTGTTCCTTCGTATTATACATAAGCATCACTGTTTTTCTTTATGTAAAAAGTGAATTGAAAAAATTTTTAAAATTAAATAATAATCTCACTCTTAAATTTAGTCTTAAACTGCTGTTCTATTCACACATATTAAAATAAGAATTCCATAAATAATCGCTTTAAAAAGCTAAATTGTTCCCGAATAACTTTTCTTTAAATTTATAATGAAAAGAATTTAATTCAAAAAAAAAAAACAAAATAACAACAAAATTCAGAATCAAAATGATAACAAAAATTAATAAAATTTATACATTAGAATATTTAATATTGATAGCATTTATAGTGCTTCTAATATTTCCATTTCAATATGAATCTTTTGTATTACGAACAGAAACTACATCTCGTCCTCAAGTTATTACACCACCACCACCAGCATCTGTTGCACCTCAAACAAGTTTAAGAAAAAGTCAAAGTGCTCCGGAATTAACTGGTGATGATAGTGGTAAAAGTCGATTTAGTGCTGATTTTGTTGATGGTTTATTTCCAAAACGTCAATTTGATTTACGTTTAACAGCTGATCATGATGAAGAAGTTGGTACAGATATTGTGGCTGAAGCTATAGCAAAATTATGGAGATCAAAAAGTGGTAATACACAAGTTGAAGGTACTGCACGTGTTGTACATCATATGGGACCATTTGCTGCACAGGGTAAAACCAAATATTCGGGTTCATTAAATGTACATCATGAAAATTTTTAAGTGAAATGTTTTGTAGGCCCAGATTATCGTATTGGATTACAAGTTGTTTTTACATAAATCAAATCAATTGTACATACATAAGTGTTAAATAGAGTGGAAAAAAATAAATAAATTTATTTTAAATAATAAAATCATGGATTAGATTAGAAAATTGTGATTTATTTTTTAATTTTATAATTTTATAATTTTTAGTTTGTATTTTAAATTTTTTTGTTTATTATAAAAATTATTTTAAATTATTTTGAAAAAAAATGTAAATATTATTTTTTTTTGATAAGTTTTCCAGTTAATTATATTTGATAACCTTTGACCTTTTGCTATTCAAAATGTTTCAATGATTATATTGCGTTTTATTGATATCAGGGTAATTCCAAATTTAAAAAAATTCAGATACAGTTCAATTGTTATGTCATTATTTTATTTAAAAAATTTTTTAATATTATCTTAAATAAATTTTATAAAATATAAAAAAAGAGAGTATCTTATAAACATTTGAGTATATGTTGCGAGTATAATAAAATTAAGTTTTAATTAAAGTTTATTAAGTGTTCACAATTTAGTTGTAAAGAATTATAGATTATTTTAATATGACGAAGTCTCGATTTTGAATGGTTTTACAATAAAGTTGGGCTCAATAACGAAACTACGGAGAAACAAGAAGATGAATATTATAATATATTTATTATTTAGTTTTTTATTAAGTGAGGGTTGCAGGTGACATAACATATTATGGTACTAATTCCTTTTATGTTAAGTACAATTGTTTGATATTAAAATCTGGATCTCATTATGGAACAGGGTTTTTTAAAAATTTCAAATATTATTGAGAATACTATTTTATTGCCTAATTTGCGTAAATTGACTGAAAATAATAATAAGAAACCTATATTATTAATTAATTTTGTCTTATACAATAATTCAATATTGGTAATAGAACTATGCTGAAATGAACTATTAATATCTTTAATTTATAATTCGACTAATCAATTAAATATTGTTTCAAAATGAACTAAGACTGGAAAATTTTTTAATTAATTGATTAGTCAAAGTAACCATTCCTGCCTTAAATTAATTATTTAAAGTAATCTAAGTCTCTATAACTTTAACCTTGTCTCAGAGAAGTTACTAAATTGCTTAGCATTGAATAAGTATAGCAAATGATTACAAGGCGCAATAGTCTAACAAGCAACAATTTAGTATTTGTCGCACTACCTGAAAGTATCATTATTTCTGTATCTTTAGATACAAATTTTTGGCCGAGTGTTGGGTTAATTTTCCGTTGAGCCACGCAATTATATCTCAATTAAGTAATTTGTATATCCGATTCTAAAATCATTAAACCACTGATTTTGATCTGTAGAAGGAAAGTATAACAGGAACCACAGTTTAATTATTTTAAGATAATTATTTAAATCCATTATAAATTTTGAAATAGATCGTCGTACCTGTAAAGAAATGAAACGGTAAAAAATTTATCTTACAGATAATTTTAAAACCTAATTTATATTAAATTAAATTAATTCAATAATTAAAAAATATTTAAATATTTTCTGAGTACAATAGAAAATTTTATTCAATTATTTAAATATTAATTAGAAAAGTTAAAAATAATTTATTAATTATAAGACCGAAAACAATAAAAGATTGGTAGGTGTTTTAATTCAATTAAAGAAAATTTCCCTTAGATTTTAATTAAATTAATTTTTTGAAGGACAAAGTATTTTGAATGAAATCTTTCAACTTTTCAGTTTAACTTTATTTTCAGTTATATATACATATTTATATATATTTTATTTAATAATTAAAATATTAAATTTCTTTATGTAATCATACTTATTATAGGATTATAGAACTTTTATTAAACAATTCAAATAAATTTAAGTGAAAATATTTCAGTTTTTCATCCATTGTTTTTCCCTTTAAGTTTGAAATTTTCATTAACTTTGACATTTTCATTTCCAACTGAATGGAATTAAAAACTTTAATTTTACTTTTATAGTTTCTAAATTCCGCTTATAATAGTATATTGTTAATTTTGTGTAAAATATAATTAAAAAAAAAATAAAATTAAAAATTCTTAGAAAAATATATTTTTGGGTTAAAAGAAAATCTTATATTATAATCAATTTATAATATTATGTAAAATAAAAAATATGCAAACTATCAGATTACTATGGAAAAGTTTTCAAATAATAATTTCTTAGAATTTAAATTAAAGTTAATTATAAAATTTGATTTTTCACCTATGACATTGTTTTAATTAATTTAATTAAATAACAAATAATGAATTTCTGAATGAATTTTAGTGAAATTCTATTAAAAATTAAATGTTTTAATTTTCCTTTATGATATTTTGTATATATACATATATGTGTTGAAATTTTCCTTTGAAAAACTTAATTAACCATAGACTTTACAAAATTTAAACAATTAAAAACTTTAATTTTAATTTTATAGTTTCTATATTCCGACAAAAGTTTTAATGCCTAAATAATTTAAAATGGAATTTTTAGTTGGAACCTATAAATATAAAAAATTTAAATGGAAAATTTATTTCATGAAAATTTAAAAAAAAAAAACAGCAAAAATAAGTTTTCAAAGGCTTTAAATGTCAATATTTTAACCACAAAACCCATATTTGAAATAAAATTTTTTAAATGTTTTTATTTTAGAAATAAAAATGTACTTAGTTTAATTTATTGAAGCGTTTATACACAGATACATTAAAATAAAGTGTCCGCAATTAATTATTATCATAATATTCCACTTAATCACCTTTATATACAAAAAATAACCAAAATAAAACTTTAGATACCTAATGGTTATATTTGTTTTTTTGTATTTTGTCATTTCATGCCCTCGTTTTCCAACATTTATAAATTAATTATCTACTTCATTTGTCTGCCATTTTAAATAATTATATATATATATATATATAATTACATAAATAATTCATTTAGGCCCTTACCTAAATGACGACGTACGGCGTATATTTTCTGTCAAAATAATTTTAAATACATATAATTATATGGGAGCTCCCGAAATACGCGACGTACCATACGTCGGCTTTTTAAAATTTAAAAATTGACAAAGCGTATATAAATTAAAAATAATGATTCCATGACATTTTCTCGAAAAACATTTTCTCGAAAAACATTTTCTTGAAAAACATTTGCTCGAACAACAATTACGCGACCGTCATTTTCTTTTTCAATCGCGCGATTTTTTGAAGAATTTTTCGGTTATTAATTTTACCAGAAAATGATTTTTGAAAATTATTTAAATGTTATTTTTTTAATAATAATAATAATAATAAATATTTTTGTTCAATGACATTTCACTTTTTTGATTGAAAGCATACACTACTTATTCGTTGAAAATATTAAAATACTACTCTGTTAAGTTAAAAAAAAGTTATAAATATGAATTTTTGTCAAGTTGTTTTACGAGAAAATGTTTTTGGAGTAAATGCTTTTCGATCAAATGTAGTTTTATACATTTTCGAAAAAGATTTTTTAATCTAAATGTTTTTCGAGCAAATAATTTTGAAGTAAATGTTTTTCTAGAATATTTTTTTCGAGTAAATGATTTTCTTGAATATTTTTTTCGAGTAAGTGTCGGGATACCAAAAATAATACCAAAATTAAAAACGGTATTTTTTATATGAAATCAATATTCAAAATAGATTTTTTTTTCAAATTCAAAATGGTACGCGCGTATCGATTTCGGGATACGTCGACGTATCGACGTACGGCGTATTGTACGTCATACGTCGTACGCTTTTGATTAGGTAAAGACCTTACTGTTAATTTAAATTATAAACTAATTTTTTTTTATACATCTCATATTTTTAATTTTCATTGTGATAGTTATATATATTTAAAGATACAGATACTATTATCAATGCTCTTATAGTTATATGAATCTATAGATACTTTATTATCATTCCCTTATATTAAAATTAAAAAATTTTGTTTTTTTTTTAATTTTTTATTTTTGTAAAAATAAATTTTAATAAAAAGTACATTAAAATCAAAATTTATGTGTAATTAAATATCTATTGAATGCAGTAGTCCCACTGTTAAATAAAAAAAAAAAATTAAACAATGAAAAACACTAAAATATCTTAAGATTTATTTACTGTCCATTTTCTTTAAATAAATATTTAGGCACAATAATAAGATTTTAGCTGCTCTAATTCACAGAAATAAAAAAAAAAAAAATAAAGAAATATAAAAAATAAAAAGCAATTTAAATTTTCTTTCTTTAAAAATAAAACAACAATAATAATAAATAAAAATAAAATAAACTAACTACCATTTTATTTTTTTCTTTAAAGTAAATTTTCCATTGTTCATTCGTAAATTCCAATACAAACAAAATTGCATAAATGTATGAAAGAAAGAGATAAAATGTATTTACTGTATTTAATTATTTTTTAGGGGTGATCCTCTATGATATACATATAAGAGTGGTATTTGGTGGTAATTTAAGTAGTTTTTGAAAAAGTTGACCAGGTTGATGATGTTACTTGAAATATTGTAGCTACAAAAGGATCAAGTTAGAAACGACTGCAAACATGGTTAAAGAACTTTTGAAACATAATAATGGTTTTTTTTTGAAAACAGTTTGTGAAGTGTTATCAAATTATTTTGTTATGATTCAATAAATAAATACAAAAATAAAAAAAAATTTTTCCATATAAGAATCAATTTTGCGATTTGGAACCAAATTTTGAAACTCTGATGACCACGTTGTAGGAGGGTTACCTATATTCAATTAAAGTTAAACAATTCAATTTAAAGATTTGAAATACAATATAGATTCAGCCTAATCACAGGCAACGTTTTACTGTTGTTCTCATTATCTTTTTTCGAGAAACTAGTTTGTACGTTGGTATGTAGAATAAAAGCAGTGTAACACATGCAATGTAAGACTGATCAGACCATACATGCAATGTAACTTAAGACCATTTTTTTAAAAATTTAAGTGGCTTTGTTGCATTATTTGTATAGTTAAATAGTAAGTATATTTGTAATTTAATTTGAAATTAAATTATATTCCGATGAGAAACTATCCACATAACAGTTAAAGGATGAAAAAGGGTCTTACATATCCTACTTCACAATATATTTTCATAAAGCATGCCAGCGTACAAATAAAAAATTCCAGAATGTTTTGAAATTGTTTTTTTAAGAAATTTTTATTAGACTTAAAGGCGTTTATTGTTTAAGAAGTTGATCATAATAATATCTCAAGATATCTATATTTCATCACCTCATATTAAACCTTTTAACACATTTGCAAGCCTACTAAAAAAATCACTCAATAGTTTTAGATACATACAAATCCAAATCATTCAATTTTTACATACATACAATTCCAACCAAATCATGACGGGAATCGCCGCAACCTTTCGGTGAAAGCATAAGTGACAAGAATTCCCGCAATTAAGGCGAATGTGTTAATGAAGATTCTAATTCACTTTTCAAGGGAGGTAGTTAATACCTATAAGTGCCATTTCAAAAAAGTAAGTGGGCTTCAGTTTTTTTAATCATAATATTCACTAAGCCGTTGATTACTCGGCTGTAGCTATTGTATAAGGTTATGAAATATGAATGCATAAATGTTAACTTTGTGCGCCATCTACAATCTTACAAAAGAATTATTTTTATATTTTTATTAAATCTTATTTTATATTACGATATAATATTTTTTTATTAGATATGATCTGACCGGTGTTTGAACCCCAGACCTTCCACATGAAAGTCTGCCTCTTTACCACTACGCCATTAGTCAAATCTGATCCCATATAAGTGTGAATTAATAAATGCTTCCTGTATAGATTTTCTATTTATTTTATATTTCATTTATTGTATATATTATAAAATAAAGGTCCCGTGGGTATTAAACATCTTTTAAAAAAATAAAAAAGTTCCTAAATTGTCTTTCAATACAAAAAAAAACTCAATTTAGGATATTGAAACCATTATGAATAATATTTAAATTTAAAATCGAATAAATGCGTAAACATTATTTTGGATTGTTCAAAATATGCGTGTATATATAAATTAATATAAAAACTAAAGCATTTAAGTAAGAAGAAAAACCACCTCCTATCATCCCACCCTCCCTCAAAGATTTTCTTCTCCTCCTCCTACTTAACGTCTTATCAAAACTCTTCAATTTTCTTAAATTTGATGTTTTCTTTTGCGTTATTATTTTATATTGAAAAAAAATGTGAAAAAAAACCAAGTAGATACCCACCACCACCATTTTCTTTTGCATAATGTACATTTTGTATTTTGTTTTTTTTTTATTTTTCTTCTTCAATAAGCATTTATACAGTACTGAGTACTGACGTAGTACTGATATGCCAATAATGAGCATTTATTTTCCCTGAAACAAAAGACAGTAAAAAAACAACAACAACAACAAAATATAAAATTAAAAAATATAAAAAACTCATCAAGAAACAAATGAAAAAGACTAAATAAAAATCAGAAGAAAATAATCCACGTTTTTTTTTTCACATCCGTTTCTTGTTTCGCGATTTTCTTTGGGTTTTTTTGTTGTTTTTTGCTATTGTTTTTTTTTTTTTTTTTTATATACTAAGCTACAAAGAAATTACTTTTAATCCGGAAAAAAATTACATGAAATCCCCGGGAAATATAAAATTTTAATAAAAAATTTATTACAAGTAAAATTTTTAAATTTCCTTAATATTGTTGGCTCTTTAGCGAAAAAGATAAAAACTACAAAAAAAAAGGAAAACCAGAGAATGAATTTGCCAGATACAATATATATATATAGAAAGAAAATGAAATGGAATTTTCTTTTTTTTTGTAAGTATTTACAATGCATTATATAAACATAAATAAATATGGTGTGTAAGTAAATGAGTTTAATATTATATATAAAACTGTAAGAATATTAATAAATGGCGGGGAGACAAAAGCCCAGGAGGCTTAAGTCTCCTAGGGACTTAGGACTCGAAAAAAATAACGATCCCTGGATAATTATGATTCTTGAGGAGGGGGTCAAAAAACTCTCGAAGACTTATAACTTCTTAAATTGAAATTTTTAAAATATAATTTATCACTATTGCATAAAACCATATTTGATAGTTACTCAAAAAATTGATGTATTTAAAAGACTTCCACTTATCTAAAATGATACAGTAGGGTTTCTTTATGAATTTTATTTATAATTTTATTAAATTAAAAATTTTAATTTAATACAATACTTATTAAATTTAAAAATCTTAGTTTTATATTTAGAAATTTTAATTTTTGAATGATCCTAAAGTTTCAATAATTTTGTATATTAATTCGGATCACGTCTTCTTGATAGGTTAGTCTTAAATATTATGAAACCTTTAGGTATCGGAACTTTTAAGGAGAATTTTCAGTATTAAAAAAAATAATTATTTAAAAAATTTATAAAAAAATAACAATTTATCAAAAATAATATATTTTAATACACTCCTCTAACTTTATGATTTGCCAGAGACTTTTGGGTTATTTTTTGAGCTCTTTGGAGAACTTCTAATCCCTGGATTTTTCTCATTTCGCCAGCACTAAACTTAATAACATATATGAAAATATAATAGAGGTGTGTTAAATCTAATTTTATTGTAAACTTATGGCTACTCTTCGTGACTCATAGCATCCTTCATGGAATTTTAACTCCGGGACTTTTTTTACCCCGTCTTAATATATATCTACAACAACAAAAACGAAAATAATTTTGTTTCTTTGAAAACGTTTTACACTCATTTCAATTCAATAAGGCGGAAAATTTTCGCGCTTTTCATAACAAAAAAAAAAAAAACAACAACAAAATTTTTACTTAGAGAATTTTTCTCTGTTCTTTTTTTTTTTTTTATTTTATATAATATTATAATCTTCTTTAAAATTATATATTGTATTATATTAAAAAAACAAAAAAAAAAATTTTAATAATAATTTGTTTCGTTTTTTTTTTTCAATTTATTCATATTAAAAATTCCATTTTTTTTTTGTATATTTTCAGGCTCAGTACATAAAAATTACATCAGTTACATCTTTTTTAAAATATTCATTTATTTAAAAGCGGAACTACAAAAAAAACAAAAACAAATAATAATAGAAAACAGTAAATAGCAACAGTTAAGAAATAAAAAAAGAAGCAAAAGAAGAACTTAATTATAATAATCAAATTTTATTATAGTTTAAATTAAAAAAAAACACAAAAAAAAAACACAAAACAAAAGAAAACCAAAGAATATTAAAATTGAAAAAAATAAAAACGCCTAAAGATATGCAAAGTTTAATGAATATTAAATTTTAATTTAATTTTTTCTTTTTGAGTTTATTTTGTACTTTGAAATAATATAAAAAATTAATAATTATAAAATAATTTTTGTTAAAATTTACAAAAAAAAAAATACGATAATTGAAAAAAAATTCAACTGAAAAATGTCAGAATATGTAATAAAGTAAAATTAAAAAGTGAATTTTAAAACCCCTTTTTCAATTAAATAAAAATTTATTTTGTATTATTAAATATGATTATGTTATTAATGAAAGAATAGTACCTATAGTTGAAATAATAAATAAAATTATTGAAAATATTAAAAATGGGTGAAATTACACCATCACCTTTAAAAAAATTTCTAAATAATACCGCTTTATTTGATATTGGTATAAGACTGAAGCGGTGAATATTAAATACAAATCATTATTACATTCAGAACATAGAAATTAAAAATTAAGTAAACCGAAATTACAATAACTGAAATTAATAAATTAAAAGTTCAGAAATAATTAATTAATAATTAAAATATAAGAAAATTATAATAAATTTAAAAATTACAATGATTGAAAGATATTTAGATCATTTCAAAAATACAAAATAAAGTAAATAACAACTTTAAAAAAATTTCGAAAGGAACTGATAAGACTTGAATAAGAAAATCCACAGGAATAAGCATCCATCTAAAATTATAGATAATCGTTGAAATTTGAAGGGAAATTTACAAGAAATCATTTAAAAACAGTTCTGGATCATTTAACTTCTTTGATATTAGGAACTTAACCTACTGTTACAATTACTGTGTAGCTTAAACTTAAAGATATTTTTTTTTTTTCAAATTATATTATTTTTGAAGAAAAATTCATTATCATGTAAATTTTGTTTACAAAATTTCTGATATCCTACTGCTTTTTAAAACAGTAAACCATCGAGTGTAAAAGAAGTTAACAAAAAAATTAAATTCAGTAAAAGAATGTAATAGTAACACAATGTCCTTTGTTACACCAGAGTCTTAAATTATAATTTAGAGTTCATAGAACAAATTAGAATTTCTAAAAGAAAACACTCTAAGTACTACTGATGAAAAGTAATTGAAAAGAATTGGATAAAAACCAAAATCAAATGAATAAGATATTTTCTTAAAAAAATTAAATATACAAAATTCAGATTGACCGTATTATATACACAATAACAAAAGCGCCAACCATTAAAACAGGATCAATTCGAATTTTTAAAAGCAAAACAGCATAAAAAATTTGAATTCTATAACAGTAAATGAAGTAAAATAAAAAAAAACAAAAACAAATTATTATAATCATAATAATAATAATAATAATAAAATTAATAATAATAATAATAAAAATAACACAATAAGGATAATACAATAATAAAGATACACACTAAAGTATCTATAAGATACAAAATGAAATAAAAGAAAATGAAAGATCTTAACTACTAAAACCAAATTACAATAGAATCAAATTTGCTGCACATTTACGTATAAATTGTGATCCATTTTAACTTCTTCCAATATACAGACACAAAAAAAAAGGACACCTAAGAAACGGAACGGATCCATTATAAGCAGAAGATATCTACAATCTACAATATTGTACTTTGTGACATTATAGGTCAGCAATTGTTGTATGAAAGCAAAAAACACCCAATAATCACTATTACAACAATAAAATCAATATAAAAAAAGAAAAGCTTAACTTAAAAATAAAAACAAAAAAACAACATTTAAAGACTAAATTAGAAAGCATTTTTATACTGTTATTTTATACAATTAATATATATGTATACTAATACATACATATAAATATTTATTTAATAATATTAAAACGACAAATTTATTTATATAAATTTTTTTTTTATTTCGTATTATTTCGTGTGTCTTCGTCTTTTTTTTTTTTGTACGCAACGAAAGCTTAAAAAAAAAATAAAATAAAAAAACAACAACAACAACAACAAAATAAAAACAATAAAATAAAAAGGATTTTTGAGGTCATTATTATATTATTTTAGTTTTTATTTTTATTATTGTTTTTTAACAAAAAAAAAATCTTATTTTTTGAAAGGAACAATAATATCTATCTAACGGTTTATTTTTTTTTTTTTTTTATCTAAAAGATATTTGTTTTTTTTTTTTTGTGTGTGTCCTCATTTTAAGAATTATTAACAGTTATTTTCTGGTTATTTTGGTGCTTTGTTTTTTTTGTATGAAAGAAACAAAAAGCAAAAGGACGAAAAAAAAATAAAAAGAAAAAAATAAAAAAAAAATATTAAAACAAACGAAAAAGAAATAGAAATAGAAAGAGAAGGAAGAAGAGAAGAAGAAAAAAAAAACAAAAGTATTTTATTTTTTTTAACTAGAATTTACTGATGAAATAATAATGGCGTCTTTGGATTTAACAAAACCAAATATTTTACGAATGCTTACGTTGCTATTTGTAATATCAGTCACTACCACAACAGTTAATGGTAAGTTTTTGTTTTTTTTTTATTATATACAAATATATATATATACAAACAATATGTATGAATGGATAATATATATTTATAAAAAAAAAAAATAAGATCTTTAGCTTTTGTTTTTATTTCGATTGTCTTATTTTTTTAGTCTTAATATGCGTAAAAATGTGATGTGCGTTTTTTTTTGAATTTTTTTTTTTTATTTTTTTTTATTTTAAAAAAATTTCTTTAATATTTATATTATAACGATGAAATTTTATTTTATAAGAAGGATTCCCCATTTTTTTTTGTTTTTTATATTTAGATATTGTCTAAATATAATATATATATATTTTGTTTATCTTTAGTTTGTGCTTTTTGTTTTTTTTTTTTTAAAATGTCGTCTTGTTATTTTTTTTTTTTTAAACGATTGAATTGAATTAGATTTCTGTCATATACTTACAATATAATATTATGTAAGTAATATGTAAGATATTATAATAATAAAATGAATCTATATAGATAATGAATTTTTTTATTCAGTGATGATCCTTGTCAATTTGTTAATTTTTTAATTTGTACTTAATGGAAGGACTATGGGGCTGAAAGTGTTAAGATAATGAAGTTGTTCTATATTAATCAAATTTCTAACAATCCTTGCTATGAAGGAGAAATATATGAATCTGAAAGAGTCTATAGTTACATTTTGTGTAAAATTAAATTTTAAGTTTCTTACTACTTAGATCATCTGATATGATATAAACAAGCGGTTGAAGTCGCACTCAATCGCATTATTATTATTAATTCATTCACGGCTATCTACTTAAAAATTATTATACAGAATATTCCATTTTAACTTTTTCATAGATTAGGAGGTAATATAGGATGTAGAAAAAATTAAAAAATTTTAGGAAGATGGGGTTTATCTTTAGCCTTGAAAGAGTTATGCATCCTGACAAATTTATTGCTTAGTATGAATTTATATCTCCAAAGAATTTTAAGCTTATTTAAATATTTTTGTAGCTCACTGTAGGCTTTTTAGTTTTGGAGTAAGTACGACTTCAAAGTAAAAATATTATTAATTTTTTTTTTCTGAGATAGTTCATTACAGTTTTGAAGGGATTAAAGTACAAAATAAAGTTCAAAGATTAGGTAAAAGCCAACCTTCTTAAATTGATATTGTAACCTAAGATATTAATGATGTAAACGTTTGTTTAAATTTTTCTGATTTTTTAGTTTCCGCTTAATTTTTGAAAATTGTTTTGACCATGACTTGAACATCGAATTCTCAGCATCTGTAAAGAAATTAAAACAAATTACGGTCTTATTTCTAATTTTATGAAAAGGAAATGCAAAAGTGGCCAAACATTGTATTAAACCATTGAAGACTAGTCTGACAAAATTCCATAGGATAAATGGAAAAATGGTCATAATTATGAAATTTTCCCGGCTATAAGGTCATACAGATCCAGCACTTGCCTGAATTTTTACACCTTTAAGATTTCATATATTTCTGAAAAGTTCTTAAAATTTTATACCAAGTTTTCATCATTTATTTCTAAAATTTGTTTCTTCATTAAAACTCAGATTTAAAAACTTTTGTTCTAGAACCATTTCATCAGACTTCGATTAGCACAGTTTTTCAGTCAAAAATATTTTGAGAGATCAAACATAGGTCAAATTATATAACATTCTCTTATTTAAATCTTGGAAGATATTAAAAAGATTATACAAGATATAGTTCTATACAAAAGATAATATAAAAGTCGGACAAATATATACAAATACCCATGATTTAATGAATGAAAACCAAGAAAACCATAATAAATTTTTAGAATCTTATTTCCTAGTAAATATTTTGCTATAAATAATAAAAAAATTAGGACAAAATTACAACGTCCCTGATTGTTTTTATTATGACTAAACCCAAAAATTACAGAAGACACAAAAAAAAAAACAAATTGAGAAAATTAAAGAAAATAACTTATGTTAGCAATTTTTCTCTTTCCTTTTGTATCTAATATTAAAAAAAATAAAAACAAAATTAAATAGGAATAAATTTTATTTTTTCTGATATCTTAAGAATATTTATAATGGGATCCAAAAAAAAAAACAAAGAACAGAACAGAGGGTTAACGAATCAAAGTTTGACTATAGCTCTTCGGAAATATTTAGAACAAAACTACACACATATGGTACTACTTTCTTCTTTTCCATGTTTTTAAACAATGGGAGCCAAGGTCAGTTTTTTTGTATTGTACTCTGTTTCTTTTCTATAATATCTTTAATCTTGTCATCAACTTCATGGTTTTCATTTTCAATCGCAGTCGGTGGGAGGTGGAATTGTGAGGAATTGAAAGAATAATATTTTGATAAAAAACAATTCAAAATAGAATGAAATAAAAAGCAAATACAATTTATCTTCGAATATTACAGTAGTCGTGGAAAAATAATATTAAAAATGTTTTGAAAAACATTAAATATTTATGTTATAAGAATATTAGAAACACAAAACATTGAATTACTTAAAAACAAAAAATAGAATAATTGATGGAGATACATAATGTATAAAATTTTTGTATTATACAAAGAACAATAGTCGATACTGGATATTAGTGGTAAAATATTGAATTAATATCAAAACTACAAAACGATAAGTATTACTTAAAATAATAATTGAAAGTAAAATTAAATAACAGGTTTTCCTTAAACAATTTAACTAAGTGGCGCAGACTTTAAAATTTGGTTTTCGGGGAATTTTCAAAAATGTTGAGTTATATTTAGGATTAGGGAACCATGAGTTTGCTAGATTCAAAATTTTATAGGGTAGAATCCAAATCGTTCATTAGGAAAGTTGTGTTTAAATCTAATCATATCATTAAACCTAGGCGTTATGGGCAATGTAAATAAGTAACACTAACATCTTATTTTGAATACTAATTCTTCCTCGTCTGCATTTGCTTTTATTCTTATTACTCACTTAAATTAGAATCGCAAGTACTACAGTTGCTAAAATATAATTGAAGGCGTCGAAAATAACGGATTTTCCTTAACCAATTTAATTAACTGGCGCAAACTTTTAGACTCATTTTTCGGACATTTTTAAGGAATTTGAGTTATGCATTGTGTTTAGAATTATGAACTTGATGAAATCAAAGGATAAGTTGGGAGTAACACAAATCGTTTATTATGAAAGTAGTGATTGAAACTAACCATAAATTAAAGCTTACAATTTTCTAAACAAGTAAATGAATAACAGTAATTTCTTAATTCGTTAACCCTTGATCGTCTACATTTGCTTTTAAATCTACTATACGCTGAGTTCCTTTTCATATTTTTAAAGCGATACCTTAATACTTCACGAAATGTGTTTTATTTGACAAATCCACCTGAAACTGACCTTGATCTTGTGTAGAACCTTAATATAATATAAGAGCTCACAATCAGCAATAACAACTTATTAATTAAGAATTATGCTATAATTTGACCTAACCTAAGAACTAAGGTAGATTAGCTAATTAAATTTCCCTCAATGAGCTCTGAGCCAAATAATTGAAATGTATGAAAATATGTTCTAAACATTTTTCAGAGATTGTAATTTCTTCAGCCATTTTTGATTTATTTTGGTAATATTTTTCCAACCAATATAATTGTTTTGTTTTCATTACAAATGGTTCCCATTCAATTTATATTATTTTAATATTGAATGTTTTTTAGGTCTTTTATTGACAAAAGTATATGGGAATTTCTATTTTCTAATTTCTTAATTAAAAAATATTACAAGATACAATATCAAAACAAAAATATTTATATTATTAAATTATTCAATTCAATTTTGTATACAACAATCAAAAACAACAATTTCAAAAATAAACAATTTTTTTTTGATTTAGTTCAATTTGTATTCAATTTTTACAATTTTTATATAAAATTATTTGGAATTGAATTTAATTTACAAAAAAAAAAAAACAAAACTTAATATGAAAAGTTAATTTAATTAAATGCTAAGTTTTTCGAAAGTTTTTCAAATATTCTTTAGTTTTTAAATTATCTAATTTTACCAGATTTAAAAGTTAAGATTTTAATTTATCAGAGTGCTGGTCCAATTAGTTAATGAGAGATTAAAAATAGAAGTTAAAGTATGATTTGGGATAAAGACTTTAATTAAGAGATTTTCTGAAATTAAATGAAGAATTTATGGGGTACATAGGGCGCTTAAAGTTTTGAAATACTGGTTTTGAATTGTTTGGATTGAAATACTTTGATCACTCGGTACTCGAATTTGGTTTATGTTTAACAAAAAATTCAATTCTTCCGAATAATTCTATTCTGAACCCTATTACATTCTGGACCCAACAACTTATCAGCTAATCAAACATAAAACATAAAATATAAATTTAAACTACGATATTAATTATTACGATATAAATCCCTACTATTGAGTATATTAATACGATCTTAACAGGTATTGATCTCAAAAGATAACAACTGTCTTAATTTCTTCGTTCAAAGTCCGTTGCCTTCACTCCTATGCCACGCTATATTGGTCGGATATTTAGTACTTAGAACTTTGGATTACAATCTCAAGTTATCAGATATTTTAAACTTGTAGTTTTTATTTTATAATCCTTGGTATTATTTAATCCTTTTTTACTCGTCCTGTACGGAGTATAAGATATTGAACAAGTTTCAGAATAAAGCTTCAATTTCATTAATAATTATTTTTACTAAGTCGTGTGATTAATCGCGGCTGTAGTTATTTTGTAGGAATATACAAATATCGGGATTCGATCTAGTGTCTTCGACGTCTTAATCAGTATGCCATTGCTCAGATATTGTAAACTCTTAGTATACTCGGTAATAATTTTCCATTGATTTTTTTAAGGGATGATGTATTAAAGTATTGACTTTCATAATGCTATGATGCTAAGTCGATCTCTAAAGCTATAATTCGCTGACTTGAAATAATTTCGCAAAGATGTTATGTAGGGAACTATAGGAAGGTATTACTTAGAGTTATGCTGTAATAGTCCCTATCTGCTATAAAATTAAATTACTAAGTCTCCACTAGATTGTACTACTTAGAGCTCTAATTAAAATGTTATTATACAAGGTATGTCTTCCATTCTAACACCTTTTGTTTTTAAGCCCATATTCTCTAATAAATTTAACATTTTATTTTAAAAAATACATAATATTTTTAAAAATTTATTTCTTCACCGATAATTAGAAAAGTTTGAAGAAACAAAAATGTATAATAGTATTTTATAAATTTATTGTTTTATTTCAAATATTATAAACTTTTTCTTTTATATTAAAAAATTACTTATACTTTAATTTAAGTTAAAGTTTTACTAAAAACTAATAATATAATACAAAATAATTTTAATAAAGAAAATAACTTGAATTTCTTTAGTGTTTTTTTCTTGTAAACTTTAATTAAATTTTCTTTTTATTCTAATTTTCTTTTTTTTATATACTTTTAATTGAACTTGCCTGTGTCTATGGCTTTATTTTTCATTCTGTCAGTTAGTGATACATTTATATTAGAAATCTGACCATAAATTTATAAGAATTGTATGGTTCAGTGGTTAGCAAAGTGGTTTAGAGTGTAAATAGATCTGAGTTCGATCCTCCTTCAAAGATCAAATTTTTTTTTTGTTTTTTTTTAGATTCAACAGAAATAATAAAAAAAATTACAAATAAAATTAATTTATTTGTATAGTTTCTTTAAAAATTTGTATCTTTGAAAACTAAAATATAATATCAAAAAATATGAAAACTTTGATAATATAAAAACATAGACCAAATAATTATGTAGACGATCAGTTTCATAAAAAAAATTTTTAGGGTTTTTTTTAAGTCAGTTAGTACATTTTTGGTTCATTAATTTAAAATTTATACAAGTAGGTAGGTACTTAAATAAAAAAAAAAATTTAGATTAAAAATAAAAAAAATATTTCACCAAGAAGCGAATTTGAGCCCACGATCTCAACATTTTATAAAATACGAAACATGCAAAAAGTAATGATAGAAATGAAAGATAGTTCTTCTTTTTCTTAAAATTAATCCAGCAATTTACTTTTATATTTTATATTAAAACACTTTTAAATGCAAAAGATCAGTCATCAATTTTTGGTTAGTGAAAATTTTAAAAATTTTAAGCTTAAAAGTTTTCAAACATTAAAAGAACTGTTTCTTATACCAGCAATTTACTTTTATATTAAAACAGTAACAAATTCCCAAGATCTACCTTCAATTTTTTATTTTCTACATTTTAAGGGGCTAGTACTACTTTAATAAAAGTATATATTGAAAAAAATATTTATTTTTATTTTTTTTTTGTTTTTTGATTAGTTTCCTTGTATTTGTGTGTGTAGGTACTTATCTTGTCACCGATGAATAAAATTGAAGACGAAATGTAAAAAGTTTTCTTCAAAAAATTAGTTTTCTTTTTTTCCTCACTTTTCTTTATAATAAGAAAATTTTTCTTTGCATTCATTTTCTTTTTAAATGGGAAATGAAAGTTTTCAGTTAACATTTTTTTTCTATGGAAAATCTTCTAGTTTTCTTTTAATGTCTAAAATAATTTTCTATTTTGTAATAATAAAATTAAGTTTTCTAGTAGATTATAAAGTTTTTTTTTCATTTCATTTAAATAAAATATAAATTGTTTATTAATTTTTTTTTTTGGTATTAATTCAATTAAAACTGGGTGTACAAATTTGTATTGTTGTGTAATTGAAAGAGTGGAATTCTCAGGAAGTAATTAATAATGTATTTTATGGATATTAAGTCTAATATGATAATATTTAAATAGTTGAGAATAAGTATATAATGTGATAGTTAAGGGTATTTATTGTGTTATATACTTTTATGGATTATAAAAACTTAATTAATATTTAATTAGTTCTACTAAAAATAAAATGTAAAATATATATGGTTCTAATACAGAATATTTCCAAGGATGCGTTTATGCTGGAGCTGCGATAAGCGATAAGATTGTCGACACGAGCATAGCGTAGACGATTTATATTGTTTATCGAGGATCAAAGCGGTGATCCAATATATACATCTATATTTAAATCATATAAATTTTTTCGCTATGCTCTTATCGACGTTCTTAGCGATTATCGCAGCTCCAACATAAACACACCCTTAGTCCAGACTTTTAGACTTGTTTTTCGGACGTTTTTAAGGAATTTGAGTTAGGCATTGGGTTTAGAATTATGAACTTGCTAAATGCAAATATTATGTTCGGAGTAACCTAAATCGTTTATTAAGAAAGTAGTGGTTATAAATTATTCTATTTAAGTTAATAATTTCTTATTTATAGTAAAACTGGTATAAAATGTACAATCATCTAATTAATAATTTTAGCCAAAGGTTTCAAAATTGTTTAAAAGAAACGTTGTTATCCGATGGAATAATTAAAAATTTTCAATCTTGATTTAAAAATCTAGAATTAGTTGAATCTAGTTAACTAAGTCACACCAACTTAAAAATGAAATTTATTTTCTAATATAGATGAGTTATAGAGTACACCTAATTCAATTTTTAGATACGTTCTACAAAAACGCGCGAATAAAGAAAATCGCGTAAAAAATTCATTTTTGTTCTTGAAATATTATATACGTTTGTTTTTGGAATACCAAATAGTTTTAAATGAAATTTACTTAAATTTTCTAAATCGCGTTATTTCAAATTCAATCGCGAAAATGGCGTTATTTCAAATTCAATCGCGAATAATTATTTTTAAATCGCGCTATTTCAAATGCGCGTAAATAGGGATTTCAATGTACCTACTTTATTACAAAATTCTAAAATTCCGTTAAAATAACGATCATTAAAAAAAGAAATTAAATTAAGTGTAATAAATACTAAAAATAAACTCAGTACTTTATATAATTATATATTCAATATTTTTTTTCATGTCATATAATATGTAAGTTAAAAAAATTTAATAACAATATAAATTTAAAATATTTAACAATTTCATAAACCTAGTAAGACATCATAATAATATTTCACATTTATAAAATACATATATATATATATATATATATGAATTGTTTTTCACACGTATATACCCTAGATTTTGTAACAATTGAATTTTCCTGACTACAGCAAAAAATATTGCACCATTTTGAATTTGATACGACAAAAAAAAAAAAAAAATAACCACACACATACATATTGACAATCAGATGTAGTTAAATGTAAGTCCTTTTGAATATGAGTACTATAAGGTAACTTTTAATTTTTATACACTATCAACTGCATTGTTACAATTTTGTTTTTTATTTATTATTTTTTTTTTTATTTTGTGGTCCTTTTTTTACACGTTAATATTTTCAATTGCATGTAACTACAGAGGGATTTTGTTACAAATTCAAATAAGTGGAAAAATAAATAACGCGTGCAATTTGGTATTTTGTTTTTTGTTTTTTTTTCTATCTATAGTTTTACAACTTGACAAAAAAATGGATAGTTTTTTATTTAAATATTTTTACATTTTAGAATTTTAATATGTGACGGTTTGTTAGTTTGCTTGTTGGTAAATGCATTTATGTTAGTTAAATAGGTCCTTAGGAATTTTGGATCAAAAATTATAAAATATTTTTAACTCTTAATATTTGTTAAATGCGGTTACTTTTTTGGATAAAACTTAAAGGACTGAGTTGGTATACTGTGGGAAAAAATGTAACGGTAAAATTAGAAAATAGTGACAGTTATTCAAACAGCGTTATGGTTTTTCTGATATCATATGACATATGAAAGTATTTAAATTGTAAGAATTAGTTTAATAGATATTATAAAAATAATTAATTGAATTAAATAACCAGTCACAAGATCTATTTTATTTTGTTAGAGTCTAAGAATGGTTGTAATCTTTTTGTAGTTCAAAAAAAATCTGAATAGTTTAATTTTATCTATTTTTAGCTATATTTCAATTAGACAATCATTATACATTCCTGTTATAACTAAAGCCCTATATCTGTTAAATTTTGTAAATAATAGATTACTCTTTAATCACCTTGTGTTCTTGAGTATTAGATTTGGAAATCAATTTTTACACAAGAAAAATCTGAAACACTGATGTTACACTTATATTATTTTATTAAAAGAACTATTCAAAATCGAATCAATTTATTAATTTATAAAGGATAAGTGACACACTTGTAAGAAGGTTAGAATGTCAACTTTTCACGCGACAGGATCGGGTTTGAATCCCTGGAAAATTGAAAATAAAAAATTTTATTTGATTTTTGACTCGACTCACTTACAATTCACCAGCGGGTTCAATTTTATAACATATCCAATAATAATTAATTCTATATGTATAATAAAAAATTCATTAATATATTAAATAAAAAAAATTTATTTAATTGAATAATATAACTCACAGATAGAGAATACCTAATACCCAAATATTTAATTATTAGAATACAAAACAAATCGATTTTGAATCTATATACCTAATATTCGCATTATATCTGCTTATTATTTACTTAAAGTTATTATGATTTCAGGGGTAGTCCATGACTTTATGTGGTAGTCCCAACCACACGAAATTTGAATTCACCAAATTTAACAACTTTAATAAATTTTTTTTAAAAAATGTATTATAAATTTTAATAAAATTTACAAATTAGTGTAAATTATTTGTAAATTGTAGAATTGTAAATTTTGTCAAATAGGTTCCAAACTTGTGATAACAATTTTACAAGTTTAACGCAGTTGAAAATGTTTTAAAAAGGACTAACATTTTTGTTTATTAAATTCATATTTATGACTCTCACTGTTATTTTGTTAGCGGTTAAACAACTTCTATCCAATTTTTTGTCTATTTTGGTTTTTTATAATTAATGTTTTTTGTAAATAATAAATTACGTCCATTGAAAAGTATTATTTCGAAATTTAAAAAAAAACAACTAAAATAAACTATCAACAGAAAAAAAACAAGAGACAAATAGCGTTTGTCCTAGATTTCAATATGGTGTTAATTTTGTTTTTGTATCTGCAAAAAATAACTAACAGTATTACAAAAACAAAAAAAAAACCTGTAAAAAGTTTTTACATGTATAAAAAAAAAAAAATTAAATAAATTTAAAATAGCAAATAGAATATTAAGTAAAAAAAAAACGAGGAAGATTATAGTTGCCCTTGTCAACTTTTAGATACCCGTGCGTACACTATTATGTATTAAATAATTAAGAATTTTATATATTGCAATTGAACTGTTTGACAGAAAATTCAAAATATTTGTTTTTTTATATTTAATTACAAAAAAAATGAACAAAAAAAAAATTAATTAAAAAAAAAGATGAATTTAAAAAATAAATATGCTCTGAACGAGATTCGAACCCACATTTTTCAATTAAAAGATCGACGTCCTAACCACTAAACCATTAATTTTTTGTGTATCTCAATTTTTTTTTTTAAATTATTATAGTTGCCATGGTATCAATTGTTTGTTTTAAATAACAGTTTTGAATTTTTTTATAAAAATATTAAAAAAAATGAATAATTTTTAATATAAATGAGAGTTTGCTGTCAAATTTTCTATAAAATAAAATTTTTCATACATAAAATAAATACATATATTTTATTAAAAAGAAAATAGATACAAAAAATGAATTTAAAAAAAAAAAAATTTCTCTAGCCTGGATTCGAACCGAGACATTTTGGCTACAAGTCTCATGTCCTAACCACTTCACCATGAATCGATTAATTATCCAACTACATTTTGTTTGTTTTTATATTTGGTTTCGATTTAATTATTAATTTTGTAAATATTCATATAATTTGGAAAAATTTGTATGGCAGCTACCCGAACCCTTTGTCCGATTTTAACCAAAAACAATAGGGAACCTACAAATTGTCTAAAAATTTCGGACGGATGGACACACATAGCTAGATCGATTCACTTTTCGATGCTGATTCGATACGTACCCTTGACACTATATCTAGCTCTTATATTTCGATGCGTTACAAACGGAGGAGTAATTTTAATATACCCGATGTTCATATATGTATGCACGGGTATAAACAACAACAAATACAAAGACAAAAAAACAAAAACATTAAAAATAAAATATATGTATTGATAATTTTTTATTTTTTTTTATTATATAAATGAAATAAATAATTTTAATATATAAAATAAACGAATCTATTTACCTAGATAAAAAATAAAAGACTAGAAAAAGTGGGAGAATTAAAAAAAAAGCACAAAGAGAGAAAAAAAAATTGAAATATATTTTTGAGTTATTCGCTAAATTAGCTTTTGAACAGCAAAAAAAAAAAACACACGAATTTATTGCATGATACAAAAATTGTGTCAGTAATTGTACTCGTATAATACAAAAGAATAAAAAAATTATTTGTGTCGTTTTGTTCTTGGTTTTCATAATAACTGGACTGAAAAATTTTAAATTTATTTGAATTTAAAATTAAAAAAAATATAAATAAAGATAAATATAATTTATGTTTTAATTAAATTGAGAATTAAAAAATATAAAGGAAATGTTAAATTTTTAAACAAAAATTATTTTAAGTTGTTAGCTATAAGAGATTTTTCATATACATGCAACGGTAAAATATAAAACCTTCTGGGGAGCTATATAATTAAAGGTTTTTCCAGGTTTACTGAATTGGTTATAATTAAGTGACTATTCGTATAAATTATTAAATACATATAATATTAAAAATTACATAATTCTATACCTTTTTTAGCACATTTTCAAAAAAATTTGACTCATTTGTTAATATGCGGTTTCACTCTGTCAGTCGGTGGGTTTTCATAAATTTTAAACTATTTAAAATAAAAAAAAGTAATTTTAATTACGTGCAGGAATTGCAAACGTTGGAAAATTATTTCTGTTGCACCATACGTTACGGAAATATAGCTCCAAGTCATATAATTAGTCTTGCGTGTATGTATGATATAAAAAAAGTCTTATATTTACGTTGTTATAAAAAAGTTATGTAAGATTTCCATCTGAAAACGTCTAGCTATACCGTTTTTATATATGTACCAAGATATCCCAATTAATGTACCACAAATGTATAAGGTTGCCATACGGATTTTTTAATCTAATATACAATTTTGAAAATGCTTTTTTGATTTCTTAACTAATCCATATGTATAATTTAATTTAAATATTTAAAAATTTTTAATCTTGTAATTCATGGTTTTATATAATGTACAATAATATTGATATGACTTTTTTATGTTGTTTTATATTCAATTTTTAATTATAACTTTTAAGAATTTGGTGTTTTTTTCTTCTTTTTCTGTTATATCTAAATTTTATTCCAAATATTAAAATCCCTAGCTATCTTTTGTATTCTTTCCAAGCATATTTCTCAAAATCTTATTTGCAGTTTAAAATTCAGCATACATTTAGGATGAAGTTTTCTACTATATTTTACTATTACATAAAAATTCGAGTATGTTACGTTTTTATTGTATTTTTCAACACTAATATGCTATTCTCTAAATGATAAATGCTATTCTCTAATAATACGAGAAAAATTATCTCTTTCAAAATTCCAGGAAATTTATCATGCATCCGAATACATTAAGTATAACATAATTTTGATATTGTAAATATTTTTGTATCATACATACATACAAGAATTTCATGCATTTAACTTGTACAAATAACAATCTCTATGTATAATATACATATATTACATACTCACTTATAATTACTGTAAACATTCGTTTGAATAAAAATGTTGAATTTAATTTAAGTTGAGTATCTGCTTATCTACCTATATGACAAAAATAATACCATGTCAATAACAGAGAACCAAATGACAATAACATGGTAACACTTAAATGAAACGGAAGAACAGCAAAAAAAAAAACATTCGTTTGTCCTGTAATAATTAAAAAACATGAAAACAAAGAGAATAATAATTTCCTTTTTGAATTTTTGTGATGTGTATATAAACTGTCATGGATGTTTTTTTGTTTGTTGTTTTTTTTTTTTTTTGAATTTTTTAAACATAAACATTTGTGTTTTCTTTTTTTTTAATTGAAATGTTGAAATATTTTTTTACTAAAAATTTGTTTATTTGGTTCCCTGTACTACCTAGGATGATTAATTATATTTGTGCTATAAGACGTGTGTACCACTGAGACATAATAATGTGTTGGATTTATTGGAGTGTTAGTAGAGTGTTAAATTACATTAAATGTCAGTTTGAAATGCTTCTATAATACTTTATTTTCAATACAGTCATGCGTTACTTGGGGAAAGTAATTTTTAAATTTTCTTTAGCCATGAACCAAATATGAAAGATTTTGGAAAAGCTGAGTATTTCAGGGCTTATCATTTTGTGCCCAAGATAGGGCTGCGGTGCACGAACTTTAACTTTTTTTATTCTGAAATAAAAACAGCTTAAACGTTTGACTTCAAATTTTGTATACGTGCTGATATTTGACAAGGGATTTGAGTCTATTAACAGATTAAGAAATTGTTAACCCATATTGGCACGACGATTAATCTAAAAATAATTTTGGAAGCGAATTATGTCCAATTTTCCGCTTTACTGTTTTAATAAGGAAAAAATCTCAAAAAAAATTTTATATCGAATTCCGTTAACCTATTGCGGCGCAGTTTACAATCTGTAACTAAGTATTATTTAGATGTTCAGATTTGTATTTAATTATTTTAATAACATCATGCGCAATTAAAAGCACATTCAGGGGCGCAGCAACATGTACAGAGTAAGATAATGGAATTCCAGTTAGGGAAACTGTTTTTATTTAAATTAAATGTCAAACAATAAGAAAAAAACAAGACGTTGTTGAAATTAAGTGTATATACTATTTACCAACTTCAATTTGGATAAATAATTGTAAAGCGCTTTAATAAAATTTTAAGTTGAGGGCAGGAGATATTTTTGAATTTACTCAATAATTTATGCAATACTATTTATTAAACGATTGTTTAAACATTTTTGATTATACACTATATTTTTCCATTATTTATTACACTAGCTAATACCCGGTGCGCGTTGCTGCGCCTCTCAATGGAGGTTTAATTGAAGTTGATGTTACTGCAAAAAGTTAACACAAAAATTACACACGGTTTACACATGTAAATTTTAAAATGTATGAAAGCAATCTTTTTAAAACGATTTTTCTAGGATTATTCTAGTAATTTTTGAAACTTTCTGTAATTAAAAGCAGCACAAACTACTTTCCAAATTTTGACGTAATTTACTTCCAAAAAATTTTTTTTCAAATATCGTAGGACCGACTGTTAACAGACTCAACTCCATTTTCAAGTTGCTTCACACATATAAAATTTAAGGTCAAACGGTCAAATCGTTTCTAATTTAGAGTTAAGTAACGCAAAAATCTATTAAAAGCCACTGTGCCCCACTGGGTTAACGGAACTACACTTTCTCTTTGAGCAAAGAAGTATTGCGCAAAATTGGACGTAATTTGCTTTTCAAATCACTCAACAAAATTTTTTTGAGGCTTTCTTTTTAGCCAAAGCAGTACTCTTTTTAGCCAAAGCAGTAATTTTGACAATATTAGCTTCCAAAATTATTTTGATCAACCGTCGGGCTGTTAATAGTGTCAACTCAATTCTCACAGGGGAATACGTATACAAAATTTTAAGAAAATCGGTGAAACCGTTTTTAATTTAGAGTTAAAAGTATTAAAAAAACCTATAAAAAGCTTTTGGGCCGCAATGGGTTAATGGAACTTTACAAAATTTTTTTGGGGCTTTCTTTAAAGCCAAAGCAGAATTTCGTAAAATCGGAAAAAAATTTGGACCCAAATTTTTTTTGACCACCCGTCGGCCCGACATGGGTTAACAAATTCCAAAACTGATAATAGTGTCAACTCAATTCTCAAGGAGCATCACGTATACAAAATTTGAAGTCAATCGGCCAAACCGTTTCGAATTTAGATTAAAGTATTGAAAAAACCTATAAAATTTTCCAGGATTTCTTTCCATACCCAAAAACCCCTATATACAAATTTTCTTGAAAATCGGCTGGGCAGTTTAGGAGTCTATTCGCTACAAACAAACAAACAAACAAACAAACAAATAAACAAACTTTCGCTTTTATGTTATGTGAAAAATTTTTTTAAATTTTAAATTTTATAACACAAAAATATACAAACAAACTGAAATTAAAAATATTTCATATTCAGTATAATAATATTATTATAAAGTCGTCCTTGATGAAATTTTATCACTTAACCAGTACCGTATAGTTATTAACTAAAGTATTATTCCTTATTAAATATTAAGTGTAGGTACTCTACATTTTTTTTAATTTAAAAAAAAAAAATAAAAAACATTTTCAACTTTTCTTTTGTATAAAAAAAATTTTACAAAAGAAAACATAATTATGCAATATTTTTTTATATTTTCATTATAAATTATTAAATAATTTTTATTTTCTAAAATAAAAAGGAAAAAATTTTCAATCTTTCATTTTTCTTTTTATGGTTTTCTTTTTAAACAAAAAGAAAAAAAACTCTTACATAATTATAATATTATACATACTTATTACATAGACTTATTATGTACGAGTATATTATGTATATACGAAATAAAAATTAATATTATATTTTTAAATAAAAATTTCACGTTTTCATAAATACTAGAGTGAGTTCTGAGAGTAAAAGTGTAGAGTACCTGTACTTTTAAAACACAAACAAAAAAGTGGTAGAAATTTTGTTTATATCCAATTAAATTTTTTTTTGTTTTTTTTTATTAGTGATGGGTCAAAAGTTTTCAAAGAATATTTTAGAAAATAATATTTGTATATTAAATTAGTTGTGTTTTTTTAACTAGTACACTATTTTTAATAGTATGACGTGTATTATTTTGAACATAAGTGTATATTTTATGAAAATATTATGTAAAGAATGCTTTTATATTTTTGAAATTGAAGTGTTAAATTTATAACTGACATAAATTTACAATGATATTTATGTTCTTATTATTTTAGCGAGTAGGTATCAGAAAGTATAATTTAAGTTATATAAAAATTCAAATAGGTAATGAGTTTTTCAAGAACTTTAATTTTAAAATAATTATTATTTTAAATACATGTATAAGAGACTTACGGTTATTTTATAGTTTTAAATATATACTAATAAAATATATAGAATATCTTACAATTTATTTGATTTCTGAACTAAAACTTACAATGCCATTCTATTCCACATATTGTTTGAAAATGTCAGACTTAATTTAAAATTGTATTTAATAACGGTTTTAAAATATTTTTGAGAAAAATTTTAATTTATATTTATAACTCACAGATATCACAGAATATTAGTAAAGTTTAGTTTTTAGTAAAACTTTTTTAATCATTTCTTGTAGTTTGAAAATAAAAGTTATTTTAAAATCTGACGGATAGATCATAGTGGCTAGGGTGGCAGCTTTTGAATCGAAAAGTCTCGGGTTCAAATCCCGATCAAATCATATCTAATAAAAAAATATAATTTATAATTGATATCGTAATAGTTCATATCATAATATAAAGTAAATTTAACTGCCAGACATGAAAAGGAAAGGCGGATCACTGGCTTATGACATTGTATGTGATAGGAAACTGTAAATAAATAAATAAATATTATAAATAACTAGAATTTGGACTGTGATTTAAGACATTTTATATAATATAATTAGGTCGCTCCCATGTATTTCCATGTATGATTACTAGTTATTGTATGTGAAATGCACTAAGACCAATTTACATATTAAAAAGTTGATATTTCTAATAACTTTGTAAATCTTTGATACAAACAAATCTATTACTTACCTTTACCAGTTTAAATAAGAGTATAAAAAAGTTAAAATATGAAAAATTTCTGAATTTAATCTTATTTAGTATTTCTTCAAAACCAAATAATAAATTAATCAACTAAAAGTTTGAATTGATTTCTTTATTCTTTTCTTGTATACAAAATTATCCAGTAACTATAGAAACCAGGGAATTCGCCTACACTCTTAAACTGTTTTAGTCTATTCTTTACTTTACATTCTACATTAATATAATACACATTTTATAAATAACCAAAAATAAAAATTTAAGCAAAACATACTAATGTAAGACAAAATAATAGATAATATAGCTATATATTTGTATAAATAATTCTTTTTTTTTTGGTAGTTGACAGGTGACTGACCCAAGAGACATAACAATATTTTATTGTTAATTTTTAGTTTTGTTTTACTTTCCTTAAATATTGTATTTTTTTTTCTGGAAATCATTTAAAACCTAAACGTGTGTGGGCCTATGTATATAAAGTTAAACGAATTCATAGTTTCAGTTCATTAAAAAAGTGTTACATACATAATATTTTTGTTTTTATTTTTGGTTTTGTAGTTTTTCTTTGGTACACTTTAAAAAAAAAGTGGCATGATTATATAACACTTCATGAATTTACTCTAAAAACAATTTATGTTGCTTTGCTAACGAATATACACTAAAATCAAAAAAAAGTTCAAAAAGTTCATTTATAGTTTTTCTTTGTGACAACAAAATTTCTACCGGTACTGTAATTGCAATTTACAAGTGAAAATAACTTTTTGTAAAGTAACAGACGTATTCTGGTTTTACCATGAGTATTTCCAAAGAATTTTACTCAATTGTTTTAATCTCACTAAATATTAAAATACCTTAGTATATCGGAAATTTGACAATTTAAAGTTTTAGTGACATTTGATCAACTCAAAAAAGATGACAAAAGTCTTTTTTTTTCTTTTTCACTTTTTTAAGGTAGTCTAGGGCATTAATCAAGTCCAATTAAAATACGTTTCAGTTTCTTCAAACGTCATATTCACTAAGCCGTTGATTATTCGGCGGTAGCTATTGTATATAGAATATAAATACCCAAATGTTGTTTTTGAGAGCTATCTATTATCTTACACATCTTAACCATTGCGCCATTTGTCAGATAGAATAATAATTTAAGTTCCTTATTAATAGAGTTTCTTCAAAATCTTTAAAATTGTTCTAAGTTAATACATTTAAATTCCATATGAGTTCGTTTTTCTATTAATCGATGAGAAACATTTCCGTGATGTTCACTATTGATTCACGGGTTTCCATTGGCGATCGTAGAGTTAATTACTTTAAGTTAGTTTCAATCAGAATTTACAGTTAAATCAAAAGAAAGTTTAACAATAGTAATACAGCCATTTCAAAAACAAACTTTACTTTTCTTTTTAATATAAAACACAAAAAAAATAAAGACATTTTGAAAAAACAAGTAAAATTTTTTATGAAAATTTATGCACCCACATTTTAAGCAAAAAACAAAACACGAAACGCACATAATGATGCCAAAAGGAACGGAAAAAAAAAGGAAATAAAACTCTGAAATAAGAAAAACTCTTAACTAAAAACGAAAAATAATGAGTCTAATATATATATATACATTATGAATATATATTTATATATATGTATTATAAAAATATATACACCATTACAGCATAACATTTTATTTGCATGCATATATTTACAAACATATTATGTATTGACTTGCATACATATTATATAATATCCATAGTGTGTCTGCAGTATTTATAAATTTTTCATTTCTCAAATGAATCGTTTTCCTGCCTTGACACACATACAAAAAAAAAAAACATAACGGAAAAAATCTGTTTTTCTTTCCTTTTCTTTGTTTAACCTCTCTTTCTTAAAGAATACTTTTTTTTATATACACAGTATACTTGTATATCAGAAGAAGAAATCTTGAGTGTATGCAAAGGATGTTTACTGCACGCTAATGGTGGTATGATTTCTATTCTATTTATTTTTTTGTAAAATAGTTTATATTTTTTTTTTGTAGTTTTAAGTTTTTATTTGTGACTGTTAAAATATTTTTGTAAAAAAAACTTACAAATAAGTAAAATTTTATATTAAATAACAATATATAGAATATATACTTAAAAAAAGAATACAAAAAGAATAATATATAAAATAAATTATTAATATTACAATATAAGTGGAATATCAAAAGCATTGGGATTTAGTTATAATTGTGTGAAAAATTATAACTTTATTTGTGGCTGTAAAATTTACCTCTTCTGAATGCTGGAGAAGTTACAAATATTCCATAATAAGAGTATAGTTCTAAAACTTAGGAGTCTAAAAAACCCCAGCAACTTTTAATTTGGCAATATACTAAAACTGTTTCTACAGTAAATTTTATTTAACAAATGAAGAAACAGAACTTTGAATGATCTCATTGCATATTTTTAGGAGAAATTTTTAACCTATGAAATTTTAAATAAACTTTTAAAAATCTTATTTAAATTTGGAAATAAAGCTCACTGATTTTGTAAATACAAACTTTTAAATACCAAAAAAAAAAAAATAGAAGAAATCCTCATTTTTATCCAATTTACATATTCTTTCAGTTAAACAGCAGATACAAGTAGGATCTATGTCATAATTAGGACGTTATATGTTGGACTTAAATATATACATAAACAATTAAAATAATATCTGTTAAATATTAACATATATTATCTTTATTATTCAGAATTTAAAGAAGACTTAATTTTTTAACTATATTTTTGATTAGCCTAAAGGTATGCAATTATTCTTTTTAAAGTTTGAGTTTAGAATGCTTTCAATTAAAATAAAAGTGAATGTATGAATGTATGCAATTATAATTGAGAAAGTAATTTTCATTACAATTCCCCCTTACAATCAAATATAATGTTATTATAATATACTTTAATAAATATATTAAATAGAAGGTATTGGTATAATAAAATAATAGTATCCAAGCCTACATAGGTCTTAATAACTGGGCTGGATTGCATTGAAATATTGCATTATAACTTATGATATGTATTATTAATAAATAAATAAACAAATCGTTTTGTAAAAAAAGAGTACTTTTTTGGTACAAAACAGCGACTTAATATTAAAAGGTAAATGACATATGTCAAAAATTAAAATAAATAACTTAAATTCTCTTGTGTTATTGAAGTAAAACAAAATAAACACGAAGCAAGGACAACTGACACGTACCTAAATTTAAATGACATTTTATTGTATTTGTTTTTTATTTTCAATTTGTTTTTAAATTTTTATTTTGAAAAAGTCATGCTCAAAATTTTTATACCAACCCACAATATTAAAATTTTGGGGTAAAAATAAACCGAAAGAAAGAAAATTAAGACATGTTCCTGATGTTCGAATTTAGAAACATTTATCTAGCGGTTATAATATTTTTTATTTTTCTGTTTAACTATGTTATAAACTGTCATAAAAATATTAAAAAAAAAAATAATTTAAAAATGTATTTAAATAAATTCACAAGAGAAAAAAAAAAAAATAAAGAATATTCAATTTTAAATACTGCACAGGTAATAAATAAGAAAAAACCGCAAATCAGTTTGAAAGTAAAAAAAAAAATAGGTGAAATGTGGAATTGCTTGAAAATGACATATTCCAATAACTTAATGTCTTTAAAATTTTATTTCAACGGATTTCTAATTTAAAGAAAAATTTAAATTTTTTTAATATTATAAAAGTTGAGGTCTTATTAAAAAAAATTCGTGGATTTTAAGGGGATAAAAATTATGACTTTAAATGGTCGCTAATATTGTTTTTTAATTTCAACTCTAAAATTCCTTTTTTTTAAAAAACTTTTCGCAAGTAAAACAATGTATTATAAGTGACCATAAGTGAAGTTCTTGAGATTATTATTTTTAATTCAAACAATTATTATAAATATTTGTCCAGAAAATGAGGTGTAACAAACGCATTCAACTAAGTTTGTTTTGTTAGATGTGTTCAATTATAAAAAAAGGAAAGATTTGAACTAAAGACCCCAACATTTCATCAAATTCAAAACATAGAAAAAGTAGACTACATCACAAATTCATCTTCGAATTTTTAAGATACAATAAGAAATTATATGAGTCATTGGTTTTTTTTTTGTGTATCTATTACTAGATCGAAGCATAATCTGCGTAATACAAAATGTAACGGTTGCAATTTTATTCAAGAAAATGGTATTGATATACAATATATGACTATGTAATAATTAGAAATAGTTCTAAATTAGAAAAAGTTTTTCTTTCAATTGAACTTCCGTCATTCTGTGACTGGCCAAAAGCTAGCTAAAATATAATTATATTAAAATATTATCCCAAGGCACTAACTCAAAATTATTTGACTACCGAAGTCTCTTTCGATGAAAAGCTAGTTCTTTGCTTTTCAATTTTAATTCAATCATTGTTCTTAAATGAAATTTAACTTATTAATGTTATCTCTAGTTTATTTGATATTGATTCAAGATATCAATATCTTCTTCTTAAACTCATTCTCATTTTATTTTTTAAAATAAAATCTTAAGAAAAACAAAATATTGTACACTCAATTTTCAAGTTTTTTTCTTGTACAAATACACATTCATGTATAAATTATTACTGTCACTTATCACTTATTGTTTATCTTGATACTTATATCCCCTTAATTTTATCTTCTGTATTCTGTATGTACACATACTAATGGAATAAAACTTTTCATTTCTTTTAAGAGAATTTAATGAAAAATACTCAAGTTGTGTGTTTTTCGTATTCCTTGCTTTTTCAATCCGACCCTCCATATAAGCAAGAAGAAAATTCATCATGGTTCTAAGAAGTACATAATTTGTAGTATTAAATGAAAATTTACTTAAAAGACATTGAAATGTATTGTGTCTTGATTCCTCAAGAATTTATGGCGGCAATAATATAATATATTTTATAATTTAAATAAACACATAAGCTTTTTGATTCTTGTTATTTATTTTTATTTTTAAATAAAGGGTTATTTTTTTAAATTGGAAGACTTTGGGAAAATGTCGTAATAAATTTTTTTCGGAAAATTTATTTTTTTTTTTTAAAACGATTTTATTTTGTAGTTAGCATTTTTTTTTTTAAATTTTGTAGAATGGTGAAATTTTATTGAGATGGTCCTGTGCTTTTGTTTTTTAACAGTTAAACTAAAAATTGTTTTTAGTATTTTCTATAATGGTTTCTTAAAAATAAAATTCTTGGTATTCTTGGAAAATATAATTAATGGTATATGGTTGTAATTTTCTCAATAAATATTTTTTTTTACATTTATTATTTATGGCACATATTTTCCAGCTTTGAATGTTTAGAATTAAAATGATATTCTATAATATTTTAATATTTATCTATTTTTGTTAAAAACTAAGGCAACTTGAATTATTGAAAATCAAATTATTTAATATGGGTATTCAATAAATATAGAAGCATCATTTAAGGAGGACGAGATATATTGTATAGTACGTCTAAGTCAAATTTTATTCTTTAGTTTAAACATTTTGATTTAAGATGGTATTATAGTATATGGTATTATACATATATATAGTATATTATGCATTATGAAAATTGAGACATGTAAATGCGTTATAAATAGAAGCCGGTCCAATTCGGCGGAGTCATTTTAAGTGAAAGTAAAGGCATTTTTATCAATATAATCACTTAAAGAAAAGAAGAACTTACTTTGATGCATTTTTTACTTGAAGCAATAGCTATTGCCTAGAAAAATTATTTTTATAATTGACTTTCACTTACATTATTAAGAGTCAACATCAAAAAAAAAAATTTAAAAATAAGCTTGCTATTAGGAGAGAACCAATGAAAGAATTCAATTCAAATTATTTCAATCTGGAAATATATAATTTACAAATCAGTCAGTGGTACACCTACTTCAAAATTGAGTCTTGAAAATATGGGAGAAATTAGATCCTCAGAAATAGGTAGGAGTCGTTTAACATAATTTTTTTTTGTCAAGCTCCCTGTTTAGGAGATATAAGGGCTCGGAAATTGAAATTTTGCTATTTTAAAACACCTGTAACTTGAATGCAAGCATCAAAACTTAAAACTGCAGTATTATGTTTCAACATATTATGTCAAAGGTTTTTCTTAAATTTGAAAAGAGTTCTTTAAATTGAAGAAATTGTCTCTTAATTTTAACCATTTTTGTTTAGATAATAAAATTCTGGGTAAAATTCGAAATTTTTGGTAGAGTTCACAATTGATTTTCTAGAACCTAAAAAAAATGGAAGGGTGGGGACAGGAGGAGGATAGGAAGGTGCTATTATAAGTTTGCTTATCAAAAATTATGTAAACCTTCGCACATTGAACGGCTATTGAGACTTAAAAATTAAAACTTTTATATTTTTAAAAAACAGTAACTGATTCACTACTGTATGTTTGCCAAAATTAAATGTTAAAATTAAAGTTCCAACTTTATATTTCTCACTTGTTAACCGGATTTCTTGAGTGCATTGGGACTTTATTCTAATTTTTGATTTCACTATTATTCATAAATTTGAAAATGATCTTTTTAAAAACCCATGGTTTTTTGCATCACTTGTTAATAGTATAATGGCGCCCAAATATGTCAAATTTTAGTAATAACTGATTAGGAATATTAACGAATTTTATATTTAAATCTCAAAGCACTAATCTGTGGTATTTTTATTTCCTATACCTTCGGCTCGAATTATAATAATGCAAATTTCCAAAACTCATTTTATTAGGACTTACAACTCATCCTTCAATTTTAACTGATTTATCAATAAGTACATATATAAAATACAATTTAAATATTGCAAAATTTCTTAATTCAAAATTTAAGTTTTAAAAATCTGTTGTGTAATAAACAGTTCCACGAATAAAAATCTTATTAAATCAAAACTCTCCTCTAGTACGATATCCTTATATTCATATATTACAAACACATTATTAAATTTTAAATATTTTCAACACTCATGTGTTAATATCTTTCAGCTCAAAAATATCTTTCAGGAATAATAATTAAAAAAAAAATAATAAAAATATATTCATTTTAATTTTATTAAGCAATTTTCTTTTTTTAAACAGTTTTTGAGAAAATTAAATCGTGATTTAATAAAAAAAAATGTTACATAACATTTATATATAGCCATTAATGGCATATACTTTATAATCAACTTACAATTTCATCCTTTTTTGTTTTTTTTTTTTTTGTTATTTTTTTTTTGTTAATTTTTCCAAAAACAAAAAATATCCTGCCATTTAAAATTTATAGTGCATAAGTTAAATAATAATATACACATACATACATATATACGAGTACATAATATTATCATGAAACTGTACAAAATTTATTGATTCACAACTTTCATTAATCTATCTTATTCATCAGCGTTAACAGGCGAATTCCATTTAAAATATATATATATGTATATATATATATATTTATATACATATATACAAAATGAGGAAACATAATATTTTACTCAATTGCAAAAATAATAATGACGATGTGAATATTTTTTTAAATATTTTGCAAATAAGAATTACAAAAAAAAAAATAAAAAAAAACCAGAAATAACTATCAAGAGTAATTTCCCTCTGTAGATTTATATTCGATTTATTTTCTCCAACTCAGTTTAAGTATAATTTTATTTTAATCATTACCAAAAATAAAGTTTGGTTTTTTTTTTTTTTTTAAAGTACACCATTAAATGTTATTTCATTATTAATGATTTAATTACATGTAAAGTATATGTACAGGGTGTTAAATAAAAAATAAAAAACAGATAAAAACTAAAAAGGAAATGAAACTATTACGAGTACTGAGATATGTGTGAGTTTTTTTTTAATTATAGAACATTTAGAAAGTTTGATGATACCTTTCAGTACCAGTATAAGAACTTAAAATTTTACTAAGTTTTTATTCCAGTGATCGTTACTTGTACTTGACTGGTACTGCAGGTACTTGAAAATCACTAGCGCTAATTTATGTGATTTTTTTTGGTTTATAAGTATTACAGAGTTTAAAACAGATATTATGGTACGTTTTTCGAAAACTTCCATTGGTTAATAGTGATGATTACTGGGTGAAACTAGTGAGTACTGGCTGATACCGGTGAATACTGGTTGATGCTCGTTAGTACTGATTGAGATTTGTAATTATAATTTTGGAACATTTTCATTGGTTAATACTGGTTATTATTGGGAATGTTGGTGAGTGTTGATTGAGACTGATAAGTATAATGACTGATACTGGAACTGATACGTTGGTGAGTAGCAATATCATTATTTTCATTGGAACTTATATTTTTTCAGAACTAGTTTCAGTAATAGTACTTGAATTTAACTGAATATTTTTGAAGTATTCGGAACTGCTACTGGTTTACTTATTTATGTAAGTACAAATATACTTGAAAATCACAAACTCTGATTTACGATGCGTATTTCAATTCAAATGAGAAAATTTCACTTAAAATGAAATCATTCGGTGCTTTTATACAATTTGAGTAAAATTTCGTTGAAGTCTACTTGAATACTGTTAGAGTGTTATATTATATCCAGTTCAATCTGGGCACACTGTGTGTGTATTGTATCTGTTTATATTTAATATTTTGAGTATATTATATTCTGATGTGTAATTTTATTATAATAATAAAATCTTAATATAAGTTATGGGTCATAAATAATAGGCCAGAAACTTTAAAATTTATTATATTTACAATAATAATGGGATATTGAATTTTCGTGTTTTTGTTTTATGTTATTAATTTTTAAAATATTTCATTTTTGCAACAATAGTTATTAATTATATTACAAATTATTGTATGAATAAAATATGAGTACATAAGATAACATATCCAATTATTAAAGTACCGAAATATATGAGAAGATTTGTAGTTATTTAAATTTGTATTAGAGATTTGTATTGTATTTATTATATAAATTGCATAATATAAAATACTTAAGGAAAGTAGAATGAGAGATTAGAATTAAATATTTCACGGATGCACCTAAAATACTTTCTTTGTTTATATATATAATAATTCTTAATTTGAATTTTTATTTAATTTTCGTATTACCTACTCCTATAAGAAGCATAAGCTGCAGACACAAAATGAAAATTAGATCAAGATAATGGATCTATCCAGTACACAAACCAAAATATTATTAATCCATTATCAAGGATTAATAGACAAAATTGTTGTTAAGTACTTAACTGTAACTATTATTATAACAAAATTTACAGTTTTACGATAAAGGTTTGACCCTTCGATTATTTGAAATCTTGGATCAGATTAAATGATGTCTTTTAGATTAAATTCTTTTAACATAAATTTGGGCAATCTTTCGCTTTCTCTCCATTGACCTCTTTCGGTTTAAAGCTAAATTAATTTATATATGAATTATTTTACTACTAATTTCAGTTTTAAATATTTTATCTTTTAAAATTTGTTTTTTAACTTTTTTTTTTAAATTTATATGTATATGTATCTGAAGTATGTAACTTAAATTGTATAAATCTTTGATCCATTATAATACCCAACTAGCAATTCTAAGTCACCAAAACGTTGCCACATCAAAAATTCGCAGCTATTTAGCTATTTTTACTAGAGCCAAAAATTATGAAAATGTTCTTATGACGTGATCATGATGTTGCGGTGATCAAAGTGGTGATCATATTTTGGCTTTCACAACGTTTTGACAACGTAACAAAGCAATTTAGCTGTGTGACTATTATGATACTGAAACTGCAAAATAGCTATAAAATAGAAATACCTGTCATGATAGCCAAATAGCAACGGATGCGTAAAAGTTATGGCAAATGCAAACATGTTTGATCTTCTATGTCACTTACATGACAGCTTAATAGAAATATATGCTTAAAAGCTGCTATTACTGCAAGATCATTCGCCTAACAAATTTGCTATTCTGATAGCCAAAATAACTTCCAAAATTATTTTGCTGTTATAATATCACAAATTGTAAATAAAATTAAATTGTTTGAATATAAATAAATATTTTAAAAATTACAAAGTTCTTATAAATACAAACTTTGTAATTATGTAATTTATATCTATAGTCTAATAGTATAAATTATAATTTTTTAATGAACAAATATGATTTTCCAGAAGATAAGAAAGACTAAATTCACTTGCGATTAATATTTTATCGATTAATTTTCAAAAATACTTCGAAATAAAAAATGCGCCATTAAAATATTGAGTATTTAATAAAAAATTAAAAAAATTATTTTTAAGAAAAAATTATTTTCTCGAAAATAAATTTTAAAAATTTTATTAAATCAAACGTTAAAGTTGTAACAATTGGTAATAATAATTTAGTAGTGGTTTTAAGGGCAATAATCATTCTTTTATAATTTATAAAACTTAAATAATTTTGGTAATTTTTTCTGCCATGTTTTTTTTCTACCATGTTTATTTTTGCCTTTATTAAAAAGTTATATGTCTTTCATGATAGCTAAAAAATTAGTTTTGCAAAATAAATATTCTGATAGCGAATATAAAATCAAAAGGTCACAAGAATATATTAATTAGAATTTAAAGCAATTTAGATTTGTAGGCAGCAAATATTCTTTTTTAAAAAGTTATATAACTATCAGGGATTCATATTAAGTATATTTGCTGAATTGCTTGCAATCACAGCTATTATGCTGTACATAAAATAAAAAAAAAAACGAGGAAGACTGTAGTTGCCCTTGTCAACTTTTAGATATCCATGCATTTATGTTGTAAAATATTATGTTGTAAAACATTAAATTAAGAAAAAATTGAAAAAGATGTATCATAATTAATCAAAACTATTTTGTAAAGCAAAATGTATGTCATCAGCACTCACCCCATAATTTTTGTTAAAAAAAAACCACAAAAACAAAACAAAAGAAAAAAAACATAGAAAAATATTTGGCATACAAGCCCAATTTTAATTTTAACTTCGTAGCTTTAAAAGATTCCCAGATATCGAATTGACAACTTTGTATGGCAGCTCGCCGAAAATGAAGCCTTAACATTTTGAAACTTTACAAAAGTGCTTAATGTATAATTATATTTTATAGTCTTTGATATTATCTCTTTTAATTTAAACCTTGAAAAAATAAACATCATATTCATATATTAAGACTATCAAGATAGATAATAATCGTCATATTCATAATGATTATTATCTATTAATCTAAAATACAAACTGCACATACAAAGAATTTCAAATAAACATGTTATATAAATACATATAAATTATTTATCAAGCCATTTATTTACTTAAAAAAAATATTTGTGTTAATTTTAGCTTATCTTAAATTTTTTAAACTACGCATCATTTGAATCATATGAAATCGTAAATTGATAGATATCTATAAAACAAACACAGCAATAACAAAAGCAAAAATAAACAAACAAAAAATTCATATAACTGCATGTTGTATACAAGTTGTACTGCAAAAATTTAAATTTTTATTTAAGTTATAAATGTTAGTTGTTCGAGAGCTATCCGAAATTTTGGTTGAATCTTAACCACAGTATAGAGACAGAAAATACACACACACATAGCTAGATTAAAATACTTTTCGAAGCTGATCCGATACGTATTTTTGACATTATATCTAGCTCATCTAGATCAATGCGTTACAAACGGGGGAGCAATTTTAATATACTCGTGGTCATAATATCATATATATACATACATATTATATAATAAAAGAGTATAAAAAAAATTGGTAATCAAAAATTATCTAGGTATTGTAATAAGATGAGCCACTCCAACACGTGAGCAATTTTTGGGTTTGCAATATTTAAAAAAGAAAAAAAAACACAACGAAATTGAAATAGGTACATATGTAGGTTAGGTATAGAAATAAGATTTTATTATATGAAATGAAAACAAAAAACTTGAAATCTCACTATGGAGCAAATTGTGTCGAAAGTAGCGAGATAAAACAAATTTAAATTAAATTGTCGTTTTAATATTAAAATATTTTTTATTTTAGAATACTTAATTTAAAATCTTAAAAACATTACTTAAACAAATAATTTAAAAATGTAAAATAGGTATATAAGGTATAAGAAATTAAAATTAGATTTTATATTATGTTTTTCTATGTCTTTTACAATACTTCTTTTATCAATAATTCTTCACATTTTTATTAAAATTTTTTTTAGGTTATGAATTCTAAATCTAATTATATAATTTAATAAAATTAAAAAAAATTATTAACAATTTTAAACACTTTTTATTACTTTTTGCCACTTTGTACCTAAATGAATAAAAAAAATTAAGGAATACTTTGCAATTCATTTTCAAATATCTTTATACTTTATATTATACCAATACAAAAAAAAAATAGTGGTTTTGAAAGAGCATTGCAAAAATATCGTTCTGTTTCTCTCTTGCAGAAATTTTAATAACAGAAAGGTTTTGCATACATTTATTTACATACATATAATTTACCTAATTTTACTAATGAAGTTTTGTTTGGTGTACAAAATACATTAATATTTGTGAATGACAGTGGCACATCTTATTAATAATTGACATTCTTTGTTGATAATAAAATAGCTGTGGCAGCAACCAATTACATTTCACAGAAAATTAGCTTTGTACAAAGCAAAATAGCTTTCCATGCATATCTATTTAGCTTTGTACAAAGCTAAATAGTTATGCATGCACGTGGTGACATTATAATGGCATTAAAGTATAAAGGACAGCTTTCCATTCATATCTATTTAGCTTTGTAAAGCATTAAATCAAATAGCATTACTTATTGCCAGTTTACTAGAGTAACAAATAAGTTTTCCAAAAAGCTATTTTGCTGTTATTGAAAAAATAATAAAAGCCAAATAGCATTACTTATTGCCAGTTTACTAGAGTAACAAATAAGTTTTCCAAAAAGCTATTTTGCTGTTATTGAAAAAATAATAAAAGCCAAATAGCATTACTTATTGCCAGTTTACTAGAATAACAAATAAGTTTTCCAAAAAGCTATTTTGCTGTTATTGAAAAAATAATAAAAGCCAAATAGCATTACTTATTGCCAGTTTACTAGAATAACAAATAAGTTTTCCAAAAAGCTATTTTGCTGTTATTGAAAAAATAATAAAAGCCAAATAGCATTATGGAAATAAAAATTACTTTAACAGCTATTTAGCTGTCATTTCGACTATATTGCCATTTTTGTAGCTAATGCCAAAATTATACAATATGGTAATTAAAGTAAAAATACTTTACTTATTGCCAGTTTGCTAGAGTAACAAACAAGTTTTCCAAAAAGCTATTTTGCTGTTATTGAAAAAATAATTAAAGCCAAATAGCATTATGGAAATAAAAATTACTTTAACATCTATTTAGCTGTCATTTCGACTATATTGCTTTTGTAGCTAATGCCAAAATTATACAATATGGTAATTAAAGTAAAAATACTTTACTTATTGCCAGTTTGCTAGAGTAACAAACAAGTTTTCCAAAAAGCTATTTTGCTGTTATTGAAAAAATAATAAAAGCCAAATAGCATTATGGAAATAAAAATTACTTTAACAGCTATTTAGCTGTCATTTCGACTATATTGCCATTTTTGTAGCTAATGCCAAAATTATACAATATGGTAATTAAAGTAAAAATACTTTACTTATTGCCAGTTTGCTAGAGTAACAAACAAGTTTTCCAAAAAGCTATTTTGCTGTTATTGAAAAAATAATAAAAGCCAAATAGCATTATGGTAATAAAAACTACTTTAACAGCTATTTAGCTGTCATTTCGACTATATTGCTTTTTTGTAGCTAATGCCAAAATTATACAATATGGTAATTAAAGTAAAAATACTTTACTTATTGCCAGTTTGCTAGAGTAACAAACAAGTTTTCCAAAAAGCTATTTTGCTGTTATTGAAAAAATAATAAAAGCCAAATAGCATTATGGTAATAAAAACTACTTTAAAAGCTATTTAGCTGTCATTTCGACTATATTGCTTTTTTGTAGCTAACAAGTTTTCCAAAAAGCTATTTTGCTGTTATTGAAAAAATAATAAAAGCCAAATAGCATTATGGTAATCAAAATTACTTTAACAGCTATTTAGCTGTCATTTTACAGTAAATCGCTATTGCGTATATTACTTCTTTGCTAGTAAAAAAGCATATTAGTTGCAAAAGCTATTTAAATTTATTTTTAGCTGCGCTTACGTTTTCATGACTCGAAAACTTGTAAATTAGCATTAGTTGCAAAGTAGCTATTCTAGTCCATTAGGATGACGTTGTAAAAGCTAAAATTTAGCTGCGAAAACTAATTAGAATATAAATGTTAGTTGGGTAATTTCTTTAATCTTTTACCTTTTAAAAATATTAAAAACGAAGGGATAAATATTTCTTAATTCCTTTTTTTTTTTGGATAACTAATCATTTATACATAAATTTTATTTTGAAGATTTTTCAAATTTTTTTCAAATTTTTTCAAAGAAACACTTGAAAAAGTAAAGAATTATATTTTTATAAACGTAAAATATGACTATATATAATTATATACATACATATGTGATTATATAATTGAAAAGAAATATATGTATATAATAAATAACCAAAGATATGTAAATGGATACTATATCAAAAAATGGTTTAAAAAGTTATGTATACATTTTAAATTATATAATATGCAAGATATTGCTAGCATGTGTTTGTTGCGGTCAAAGTATATAATATGGAAAATATTTTTAAATAGTTCTGATCTGCCCAATTTAAACCCAAGTTAGACCCTGATTGAATAGTCTATATAAAGGTTATTCTATTGCAAAACACCACAATACTAGGGTTTTAATTAAACTAGTTTAATGTACTTGTTAATTCAAAATGGCGGCTGTCTACTTCTGGTCCAGGGATTTTTAAAAATTGCGTTTCTCAAATACTTGCATTTGAAGAGTAAATCGTGTACTTAGAAAGTAGTTGTTTCCCCTTGAAAAGGAAAACTTGAATTTTAAAACAGGAAATAATTGCACTTGAAATGAAAAACTTACTTTGGAAAAGCAAATACTTGCATTTAAAACAGAAATACTTGCACTTGAAATGAAAAAATGCATTTGAAACAAAAATTGTTGCTAACTCTAAAAGATATTCTTGCATTTAAAACAGAAATACTTGCACTTGAAATGAAAACTTGCATTTAAAATAGAAATAGTTGCATTAGAGAAAGAAAAACTGTACTACAATTACATATTCCACTGCTTGAAGTAAAAGGGGTACTAATACAGGATTTCCAATTAAATTATGTATAATAACCACATTATATAATTCACCCATGAAATATATAATATACTTATCAATTTACTTTCACTATATATTTATGTATAAGTTTTATATAAAAAAAATATATATAAAGAAAAATTTATAAACTTTTCCACCTGTCAATCATAAATTTATAATTCGTATAAAATAAGATAAAAAAGCAAAAAAAAATTTGTGGCCTTTTGAGAAAAGAAAAGATCTGGTATTAAATCATTTATTATGTAAGTGTATAGATACACGTGCAAAAAATTTAGGCAAAGACTCCTTAAATTTATTTTTCTATTCAAAGAAAATCAATTTAAAAACAAAAAAAAAAAAAGTAAAAGCCGGAGAAAATTCTAAAAACAAAAACAACAAAAAAAAAATTGAATTTTCCTTTTTTTTTTTTATTATTATTGTTATATGCTTTTTTTTCTATATTTATGCTATTCTTCATTTTTTTTTCATATTATAATCATAATAGATATCTTAACTTTTCATATCTGAAAGTATATAATATATTTATGAAAATGTACATATATACCTATATTATAATTTATTATTAAAGTATATGTATGTAAAACATTTTTTTGTTGCTTAAGGAAAGCTTATAAGAGAATATTATATAATATTTATATTTTTTTAAGTAAATACGCATATATGTACATGATCGCATTTTATTAATAAAAAATACATACAAAAAAATTTTAAAAATAATTTTTATCATAGACAATAGGATTTTCCTTGACTTATATCAAAAATTATAAGAAAGTCAACCTAAAATAAAGGAACTTATAAAGGAGTTTATCTCCGCATACGAGAACCCCTATTTTTTGTTTTTTCGCAAAATAAATTACTCAATTATATTTAAAATTAAAGACAAGGACATTTAAATGGCAGAAAGGACATTCAATTAAAGATATTCCTTTTTTAAATGTATCAAGTAAGTGAGATTTTAAATTTCCAAGCATAGAAGCTATTGTGCTTGAACCATTGACTAAGGATATTACAAGATCTTTCCATAAAAAGATATGCGTCCTTAGGCGCGCTGATGTCTTCAAAAGGATATTTACACCTCAAAAACCACTCAAAAAACCTCCCAATGTAATAACTCAATAACATTCGGCCAATGTGCATTAATTAATATTATATAATATCAAATTATTAAACACTGATACTTATTAATACGTAATATTATAGAATAAATAATATCTTTTAAAAAGTTTTTTAAGCCAAGTTCCACGTGTCACAAAGTAATTTTATATTTTAATTTTACAAAAAAAAACTAAAATTATAAAATCCTTCGTAAATTCTAAAAAAAAACAAGTACTTGCTTTATAAATATAATCTATATAGCTACTTACCTTAATAATTTTCATCCCTATCTCTTTTTATTTTATTTGTAAAATTTAAAAAAAAAAATTTCTAATTTAAAATGTCCTTTGAATTTATTTTGGAAAAAAAGAATTCTTGCATAAATAACGGTATAACGTTATAAATGAAGGTTTTTTCAAAAGTATTTTTGAACTCAAGTTGAAAAAAATGGAGGTCATTCTTAATTTTTTTTTTGAAAATATATTATGAAATGAAGCATTAAATAATAAATTTCCTTGAATATTTAAAGTCAATATTAAAGATTTGTATAAAACTGAATTGTCCAGGACATTTATATTTATCTAAATTTATTGTTGTTGTTGTTGTTAGTAGTTTTTTTTTATGATAGCAAAACTTTTTAATATCTTATAAATATTATTTTTAACTACAAACAAAATATCACTTATACAATATGGAATAAAAAAATAAAATGAAAAATAAACATAAAAAAATATACAAGAACTCATATTTCTGATACAGTGGCGGCTTCGGGTAATTTAAAAAAGGGTGGTCCAAAAAAACTTTAATATTAATTCGTTTTTATTTAAATGAACTAGTATTGTAAAATTAGGACGAAATGAAATTGGACAAAGTACTCTTTTGGAGGATTTTTTACAATATTAACTATACTTCGACGATTTTTTAAGTGAAGTGTTCAAAAAACTGGTTAAAAACATGATTTTTTCATAATTGAGTCACAAATCCCTTGGCTGTTAGCTTATTGTTTTAATTTCTCAAAAAAAAAAAGTTGACACTCTTATTACTATGGTAACCTATTGATTACAGTTGAAGCAGAGTAAGCAAAGGTCAATTAACTAGTACTTTATTGAAAGTTTGATTTCTTCTTATATTTAAGGTTCGTCTTTCAATTTTTTTTGTTCTAATTGAGAGGATTGATTTAGATGAAAAATTTGTAAAGATTTTGGAAAAAAAACGCTACTAGTTTCGAACATATATTTTTATTAAAAAAACTCCTGTCATAAAAACAAAGCCATTAGTGTGAAAATTCGTTTGTATTTAATTATTATTTAAAATTAACATCATTATTTAAAACAGTTTTATAATAAAATGTTATGAAGTGTACTTGTATGTGTCAAAAAATGTAAAATATATTAAATTTTCCAAACGAGGAAAAATAATTTTTCTTGCAGAGTGTGCATTGCACACCTTGCACTCTACAAAAACTCTTCACTGATATAAACTATATTGATATTTATATTTAATATGTATCGTATATCATTTGAAGGACATCCTAGTTTACATATAACTAAATATTAAACAAAACAAAAAAAAAAACAACAGCAACAACAACAAACACAACAACAACAAGTATAAGAATATTGTCAATTTAAATAACAACAAACAATTTTTACAATATTTTCTTTCTTCTAATTTTTTTTTTCTCTTCATCATTTTAAATTGTTTTGTTTGTTTTTTTTTTTTTTTATGTAATTTTTAGAAAAGAAAAACACTGTTATTCTTTTTATCCTTTTCATCATTGTGTTTTGGTGTTTTTATTTTTTTGTTATTTTTATTTTTTTAAGAAAAACAGAGATTGAGACGATACTACAACACTAATAATCATTTTTTCGAAAGTGTTCTTTAGATAAAAGGAGAAGGAAAAAAAAAAAAATTTAATTTTTAATTTTATTTATTTTAGTTTTTTTATTTTCATATTTTTAACAAGGATTTTTATTTTACAAAAGAGTGAAAGAGATAAAAACTACCATTTAAAAAGTTGTTGTTTTTTTTATATCCTTTATTTTAGTCAACAAAAAAAAAACTTAAAATGAAAGAAAGAGATGGAGAAACAAGAAACTGCCAATTGAATCAAAGAATCATGATATTCATAATGTACATATTATATTTATGTTTATATATGTACATATTATATAATATATATATATATATATATATGTATATATATATATAAATTGTATATGTTAAAAATCTTGAAGAGTTGTCTCCGTCTCGAATGGATTATTAAAATTTATTTTTATTGTATAATCAAAAGATTGTAATGTCATATTTTAAAAACAAATAATTCTAGTATATAATTCAAAAAGGACCAAGGATAATAAAGTAAAAATCCTTGATTATTTTGATTTAAAAAAATAATAGAAATAAAAAATAGAAAAACTAGGGAAATTACAAAAAAAAATTAAATAATAAAAATATAAAAAATACTAAATAATAGTAATAGTTATGTTTTAACTTATAAGTTTAATACTTAAAAAATATGTGAATTGGTTTTTTTTTTTAATTCTGAAAATTTTTTAAAATGAATTCTGGGATTAACCAGATTATAGTTTAATATTTTTAATAGTAGTTTAAGAATTATATGTGCTATATATATATTATATATAAGGAAGCTCTATAATTTTCTTATCCACATTATAGAATATATAGAGAGTGTGTTTAATTACAAATAAATTTAAAATAATTAAAAGTTTTTTAAAATTATTCTACACCATCCCAGAAAGAGGTCTTAGACGAGGAGAGAATTATTTTTCAGAATGTGTTTCTCTACGTTTTTCATTCTAAATTTTTTTAAGAAACTTCAAATTTTTAGAATTAATGAAGAATGGTAATGGTTGAATGTTAAAAATTTATAAAAATATCAAAATATTTGGTAGAAGAATTTTATGAAATCATTTCATTGCGCGAAGGTCCTTAAATGAAATCAATTGTCCTACATAATGTTTGATGTCCTTATGTTTCTCCATGTAAACCATTTGGTATTCTTCTATTCTGATTGGATGGTCCAAATAAATATTTTTACCTATTTAGTTTTTGTTAAATATTCTATAATAGAATATTATCTTACGAATTTAGAAATAAGTTTAGTTAGAGTTTAAAATAGACAATATAGAAACTCTTAAAATATTTAATATTGAACATAATTTTCAGACACTGGTTTATAATTTGAATCTTCAATATCTGGGTGATAATTAAGTTAAAGTTAGTTATTTATTTCTAACACAAGATCTCAAAATAAAATTGTGGATGCTTATTTTATTTATACTGATTAATTTAATCACACAAACTTTTGCATATTTCGTTAAACTTAGAGGGTTAATTCAGAGGGTTGGTATTTGGCTTATTTAACCGAAAATTGCGGGTTCGGTGCCCGTTTGGAAAAAAGTATTCCAAAATAGCTATTCTTTACAAAATCCCATAGGTGAGTTAATATGTAAAGTAAAATATAAAAAGTTTAATATAAAATATAAACAAAATAAATATTTACTAGGATTTTATAAATTTAATTAAAAGTATATATTTGTCACATTGTATTAGGTAAGCGACTGTTTATATACATATAAATACAATAAATTTTGTTTAAATTCTAACCTTTAGAACGTGATATTTGCCTTCTTTAATTTTAACTTATCGCTAGGACTAATTTATGAAATTCAACTTTTCTTATTAAACGATGTAAACGCCTTAAATTATGCAAATTTTTTTTTAAACTTAACACTAATTTGTAACTTGTTTTCCTAATGTCCCATAATCTAGAAAAATTGCTCTTTTTGTCAAAATCAAATTAATTTAAGAGTTCACAAATTATTTTTATGTAGGTTTTCCAATATCTTGTAATATTCCAAAATATAATTGAAATTGAAAATAAATTTTTGTATTAAAAGTACTGTTAATATTAATTAGCAAGATTTTTAAAGTAAAAATACAAAATTCAATATTGTTGTTAATAACAGTTTTTCCAATTATAATATACTAATTAATTTTTGCAATTTTCCTTAAAAAACTTTTACATTTTTCATTAATTTTTCCAATAAACACTTATTTTTTTTTTCTTTCTTAAATATTTATTTAATTATTTTTTTTTATTTTGTTTATTTTGCTTTTGTTTATTTTCATTTTCAAATAAATTATTTACAGACCGCATTTTCAATTTCTAAAAAAACAAAAAAAAAAAGAAGAATAAAAACAAAAAAAAAACAAATAACTTAAATGAGGAAAAAAACAGAAATTAGTTTCTAATAACTTTTACCATTTTGTCAAAGGTTAGAAAAAAACAGGACGAAATCAATAACAGAAATTCCAATTTGAAATATTTTATATTTAAAAATGTATATATTATGTAGGTATATATATATATGTAGATATATATATATATGTTAAATAAATATATAAAACCAACAGGCAGCAGGAAAATAAATAACATTGCAAAAATGACCATCATTGCTATAATTGATGTTATTTTGTTTGACTAATTAAATCCAATCAATTAATAAAATTTTTCATAATGAAAATTAAATGTCAATAACATAAGAAAAATGTCAATTTTGTAAATATATACAATATGTATGTGTTTATATATATTTGTATATTAAGTACATTAGTATAAAATATTTATATAAAATTATATTGGAAAATTTATAAGTTTTTGTTATACTAATATGTACCTAATAATTAGCAAAAAAAGTTTCATAAAATTGAATCTAATTTAAATTTTTTTTATTTTGTCTTCAAATGGTCATTTTTGTCAGTCTGTCATTCTTTTTTTTTTTAAAAAACGGTTATCTCCTTATTAATATCCTTATTCAACCTTATATTTTGAAGATCGAAAAATAATTAGTTAAATAAATTAGTACTCAATATAAATTTTATTCTTTTTCATATATATTTTTAAAAACTTCTATTGTGAGTTATAAAGTATGAATTAAAATTTTTCTTAGTTTTGAATAATATTTTATTAATTTTGATATAATTACAGAATCATCTACGAGGATGTTGGTTTATTATTGACATTTTTTAATTAATTATTTAGAACCTGTTTTTTAAGTCTTAACTTTTCAATTGTTAGGCTAATATGTCTGTCCATGTTATAGGTATATGCTGGGACAGATGGGACATATAATATTTTTATTACTATTAGAATAGAGTTGATTATTTTGTTATTAGATAATATATGACTTCGAAATAAACTTTTCACATGAGATACTACAAGGTCTTTTAACATTTAAAAACGTCTTAGATTTGTAATAGATTCAATTACTATTTCTTTTATATTGTAACAGTTTTGTAGATGGTTATTTTTATATCTGCGAGTTATATTATTCAATTAAAATATTTGTTTATATTGTTATATGAATGTTTTTTTTATTAAATATATAGAATTTTTAATTATTGGTTATGTGTCAAATCACTTTAAACCCAATGGCGAACAGTAGCTAAGTCAAGTCCAAAACCATGTTGGGAGAAGTTATTTTCTACTTTTACCAGGATTCGAATATATCCCGTGTCTCTCAGATGAAAGGTCGGAACTCTAACTTCTATGTTACTCACCTGTTAGTTGAGGTGCCAAATAAAATTTTATAGCTATCTATATATCAATTGAAAAAAACACTCAAATCTAATTACAAGTAATCAATTTCAAATTATTTTCCATTGAAACTTGTAATTGTAGTTAATTATACCGAAATTCAATTTCCTTTTCCTCATAATTTTTTTTTTAAAATCATAAATTTTATAGCTGGTAATCAATCATAATTTTATGATCCAATAACAATTTAATTATATATTTTTATGTATAAAATTTACTGTTATCTTGATTACGTTTATTTAAATTGATTTTCACTTTGGATATTAAATATTCAAAAGATTATTAGCCAGTACTCAGTACTCAGTACTTCAAATAAAAATAAACAATATTCAATATCAAAAAGTTTGTTTTATTTGTTGTTGTTGTT
>CAUJBZ010000494.1:0-44624 GCA_963082915.1 Dolichopus griseipennis | reverse complement strand
AACCCGTGTTCCGATTTCACCCATATGTAGTCCCCGACGTACTTTCAATACTAGTTAATCCAACACAATTGGAGGTTCTATCTTAATTTTAAGTTATAATTTTTATTAATTTTGATGATAAGCTTTTAAAACTTGAAGGGGTTTAAGAGAAGTACTGAACCACCACCTCAATTGATCCCAAATTATGGGGACGAGCAGGAAATAGTAAATAACACCCATATGCGAAACTTGCAACTTCTACACTTGTTTCAAATTACTATCTTTATTAATTTCGAAAATATGCTTTAAGGTCCTCGGAACTGAGTGGCTGGTCCCCGACCCAGTACTCCAATGGGACCCAAATTTCAAAGACACTTACGAAATAGGAAGGGACACCCTGATACCAAATTTGGAGGTTCTATCTTCATTGGTTTCGGAATTATGCTCGTTTGGCCTAAATTCGATCATAAAGTTCTATGTTCCGAACCCATTGTCCAATCCTCACCGTACGTGATCACCGCCGTAGTTTCATTACCAATAACCTACAGCACAAATTTCATGAAGATAGCCTCATTAGTTGTTGAGTTATCGTGACTTTTTTAATATATGTTCGTTAGCCCTGACACCGATTAAAAGGTCCGGAATCCGAACCGTTGGGCTGATTTCGCCCTTATATAGTCCGCGCTGTACTTATAGTAGTAGTTAACCCTTGTACACAATTTGAACGGTCTATCCTAATTTTAAGTAACTATTTTTAGGCATTTCGATTATAAGCCTTTAAAACTTGGTAGGTCAGAGAGGGGTACAGAACCACCACTCCAATTGATCCCAAATTAGGGGAGCACGCAAGAGATAGTAAAGAACACCCTTGTGGCAAATTGGAAGCTTCTACCTTTTTTCAAGTTGTTATCTTTCTTAATTTTAAAGATATGCTTTAAGGTCTTCGGAAATGTGTGGCTGGTCCCCGACCCACTACTCCAATGGGACCCAAATTCACAAGACACTTAGGAAATAGGAAGGGACATCCTGATACTAAATTTGGAGGTTCTATCTTCATTGGTTTCGGAATTATGCTCGTTTGGCCTAAATTCGATTAAAAGGTCCAGAATCCGAACCCATGGGCCGATTTCGCCCATATGCAATCCCCGCCGTACTTTCAGTCCTAGTAACCTACAGTTAAAATTTCATCAAGATAGCTCCATTATTTTTTGAGTTATCGTGCCTACGGACGGACGGACGGACGGACGGACGGACATGGCTATATCGACTAAGGCGGTTACGCTGATCACAAATATATATACTTTTCCATATCTAGCTCGCTTCCTTTAGGTGGTTACAAACACCATACCAAAGTTAATATACCCCTTTACCTATTCTATAGGTGTAGGGTATAAAAATTCCTTTCTTCGTAAAAGAAAAAAATTTATTGAACTGATTTTTTATTTAGATTTTTTTTTTTTTTTTTTTTAAAAAAGAATTAACTTAAATTTAGAAATCAAATTTTCTAACCTTAAATTCTGTTGTGCTTGATTGTTGAGTCGTTCCTTGTTGAAAATTGTTGAAATTTGTTGTAATTGTTGTAATTTTGTAGTTAACTAGTTGTATAAATATTTTTTTTTTGTTGAAATTGTTATAATTGTTGTAATTATTGAAATTTGTTGTAATTGTTGAAATTTGTTGTAATTGTTGAAATTTATTGTAATTCTTGTAATTTTATAGTAAACTTGTTGTATGAAATTTTTTTTTTTATATAGATATCGTTCACCCAGACTCTGGTGAACTTTAAGCAGAAGGTGTCTTGTGCAATATCTTTTAAGTATATTTTTTTTTTATTGTTTCACTTTTTTTTTTTATAGATTGACTGGCAGATGCTTTATCCAGTCAACCCCACACCTGACACCAAAAATGTTATGTTTATAATGTTATGTGAATAAATTTTGTTATATTATTTTCTTAATACAAAAAGAAATGAATAAACTCGTTATTTTAGTTTTAATTTATTTATTAAATTAAATTTATTTATTTTATTTATTATTAGTTCTTTAGTTTTATAACATTGTTGTAATAAATTATACAATATTAATTGATTTTTTATACATATATTTATATTCAGTCTTAACTGAACAAATATCAAACTCTGACTGCTAGTACATTTTATTTTTAATAATTAGGTATCTTCGAAATAAGGAAAAGAAAACAAAGAATGCCAAGCGTTCCAGTTTTAAGTGGTACGCTTAGGTCAAAAGATATCATTTTAATTTCGGTCAATGTGCATTGCACATGTTAAATGCTATCTTTTGTACTTTCTATTTTTATATTAAAAAAAAATATGAATAAACTGACCTGTTCCAATTTTAAACATAACAAATAAATTTATTTATAAATTTACTATATGCTTAACATTACTGAGTCATAATATTCATTTCAGTATGTTACATTTAACTGTGTTACTTAGGATCATATTTCAATAACGAAAAAGTGAATGAATAAATGAATTAATGTTATTGAAATATGATTTGTTTTAATTATTTACTATATTTTACCATTAGTAAGGAAGAGTATCATAAACCTCGAATTCGGTTCATAACAGGAGGTGGCAAAAAAGAGAGAGTATTTCTCTGAAAAGAACACAGGGGGAAGGCGCTGCTATTTTTGTAGGATTTTTTGAAAAAATACCTTTTATTTGCGTAAATCACCCATTGAAGCGGGATTCTTTTAAAAGCGTTCGTTATGCATTAAAACGAATTTCTTTTTAGTGCGTTTATCACGCTTTAAAACGGTATTCTTTTCAATTCGTTACTCTTTTAAATGCGTAGAAATCCACTGCAATTTCGGTGACATACTTAACCGAGAAATACACTTTTATAAAGAATTTTTTCTGGTTGTTACATTGCGAAAGTTACTCCTTGATTCTGATGATTTTTTCAAATTAATTTGTATTTCACTAAATTTTTATAAAATTACATAGATAAGTAAACATCTATGAAGTTACTGAAGCCTAAATAAAAACCAAATTCTTTGCTGCATTGAATAACTTGATACTCGATAATATTAAAACTTAAATTAATTTATATTGCATTATATTTACATTTAAATGTAAAAAGAGTGGTGTGTAATCAAAAATATTATATAAAACCTCTAATATTTTGAATAAACAATATTTTTGCGTTTGAGTCTGTTATAAAGTTACAAATTTAAGTTTTGGTTCCTTTATTAACAGTTAAATCTATTGGAGGAGTGCAGCAGATTAACTACAAAGATATAGGTATTCAACTTTAAGGATACGGTAATAAAGGGAGGCGTGTATTATATTATCATCAAAAAGTCAAGTGTATTAAAAACAATAACAAGTCAGTTATGACAATTAGGATAATTTCATGTAAAACTTGTGCTAATATGAATATGTTAAAGAATTGATCTGTATAATGTTGATATCACATTTCCAAAAATTTAGAAAAAATATGCCCATTTGTTTTACTCTATCCGTCCGTCCGTTCGTTATTTTACAAAATTTTTGCACAAATTTTAAACGTAGTTTTAAATTCTAAAAATTATCAGTTTTTAGAACAACTTTATCATGCACTTCTTTTTATTGGTTTTAATATTTTATTTTGCATGTATACTAAGGTATTAAAAGAAACACAATAGCTAGGAAAATCCATGACTAAATAAGAGTTTAATGGTAAAATCATAATAAAACAACATAAAACATCTAGCCTTGAGAAATTCTTTTATTCATTCATTCAAAAGCTAAGTTATAACTAAAAATTACACTTTAAGCTAAATTAGGTATAACTAAATAGATACAATTTTGCCTAAATTTCTGTTTATAAGATTTTTTTCAAGAGAAGATAATTTAGATTTTTAAATGTAGGTAGGGATGATAATTTACATGAAGTTGATTTTAGATTGACGGCTTTTTTATTTAATTTTAATTGTTATTAAATTATAAGTTATAACTTAGTAAATCAACCATATAAATTGGAAATGTTAACTTTGACATTTTATAATTTTTATTATTACCTAATACAGCGTTTCCCAAAGTGGGTTCCGTGGACTGATAGCAGGGGTTCCGCGAACTTTTTGTAAATAAATAATTTATAAAAAAAAAGATTTATAAATAAAGATTAGTAAATAATTCTCGATTTTATACGATCCAATTTAAAATTCATTTTCAATTCCATTGATATTGCCTTCAAAAATGCATTTCCTTTTCCATTCTATTTCATATGTGCCAATTCCATTTCATTCACTATATAAAAACTAGATCTGGCAACATTTGCATTGCGCGAACAATCTTTTTATTACGGTTATAGATTTTAAAATCAATAAAACAAAAAAGGGAAACCACAGTTTTTTTATTTATATTGTTTTCAAATACGCATTAAAAATACGAATTTAAAATTTGTTTTAATAATATTTGATAAAAAGGTAAGTTATTTTTTCAATTTTTGAAAATAATCGTATGAGTATTTTTTTTATTATCGATAAATTTTGTGAATAGTTAACCCAAATTCTTGTGGTGATGGAACGTTGGTTAAAACAAGGGAATTTAAAAAATAAAAACACTTCAATAAGTGTACCTACTGCTGAGAACAATACTGCTGAAGATATTTCTGAAGAACCGCAGCCTAGCACTTCTAAAAAAAGCGATCATTCTCAATTAAAAAGACCAACAAATGAGTCAATCTTGTGTATAAAAAAACGAAAATATGACATTAGTTATTTGTCGTATGGATATCCAGGTATAGGAAATAAAGACACAGCTAAAGCGCAGTGTGTTATTTGCAATAAAATATTGTCGAACGCTTCTCTTGCACCAACTAAACTTAAAAGACATCTGGTAACGAATCATCCCGACCACAAAGATAAACCATTAGATTTTTTTAAACGAAAACTTGAGGAATTGGAAAAAACAAAGTTATCCATGCAGAAAATTGTAAAAACAAACAATGAAAAAGCAAATTAAGCTTCGTACAAAGTAAGCTACCGTATAGCCCTCGCCACACACCATAGCAGAAACACTTATTATGCCCTGTGTGAAAGATAGTGTATTGTGTATGTTTGAAGATGAAAAATCTGTAGAAAAGATTTATATGGTGCAATTATCAAACAATACAGTTGCCCGACGTATTCAAGATCTTGCAGATGATATTGAAAAAGAGCTTATTTCTCGTTTGCATTTGTGTGACGCTTATTCGTTACAACTCGATGAATCAACTGACGTAGCAGGGCTCGCCGTTTTGCTTGTTTTTGTACGTTATAATTTTGGCAAGTCAATAGAAGAATATTTACTTTTATGCCATTTTTTAGAAACAAATACAACTGGCGAAGAAATTTTCAACAGCATTAACAATTTTATGAAAAAACATGATATTAATTGGCATAAATGTATTGATGTTTGTAGTGACGGAGCAAAATCAATGGTTGGAAAAACTGCGGGCGTTATATCAAGAATTAAAAATATTGTACCAAATTGTAGCAGCAGTCATTGTGTCCTTCATAGGCACGCTCTTGTATGTAAGAAAACTTCTATTGACATGAAAACTGTTTTGGATGAAGCTGTTCAAATTGTTAATTTTATTAAAGCGTGACCACTGCAGTCGAGGCTCTTCAAAATTATTTGTGAAGAAATGGGAAGTCAACACACCGTTCTTCTTTTACATGCAGAAGTAAGGTGGTTGTCGCGAGGCAAAGTTTTATCCCGAGTTTTTGAACTACGGCGAGAGCTTGCTATGTTTTTATCAGAACAAAAACATGAACGGTTTGCTGTATTGACAAACTCTTGCTGGCTGATGCGACTTGCATATATCACTGATATTTTTTCAAAGCTAAATGAAGTGAGCCTTTCTCTACAAGGAAAAAGTGTAACAGTATTTAGCGTTAAACATAAAATATCGGCATTGTCACAAAAATTAAAGTTTTGGATCAATTGTGTTGAAACTAACAATGTGAGTTGCTTTTCAATACTTTCTGATTTTTTAATGGAAAATGATTGCCTTCTGGATGAAGATATAAGTCTTGATATTGTGCAACATTTACGTGGATTATATGATAATCTTCAAAAATATTTTCCTGCATCCAATAATGAATTAATGTGGGTTAAAAATCCCTTTATCATTAACGAAAAACCTGATTGTTTATCAATCTCGGAATATGAAAACTTGATTGAAATAAAATCCGACGAACAATTAAAATACATTTTCAACACTGTCCACCTGGCAACATTTTGGGGAAATCTAATTTCGGAATATAAAGTTTTGGCTAAACGTGCAATACGGGTGCTTTTACCATTTTCTACTACGTATTTGTGCGAAACTGGATTTTCTTATTATACTTCTACGAAAACGAAATATCGTAATAGATTGAATTGCTCGGCAGATATGCGTATCAAATTATCAACAATAAAACCAGATATAACAAGGATTTGCAAGGAAAAAAACACCAACACTGTTCACACTAATAACATTCATAAGTTTAATTTTTTTTTATATTATTAATCAACAATCAAATGAATTTATTTTATTTTTTGTATTATTGTTTTGTTATTATTTTTAATAAATACTATAATTTTCTGTAATACTATAGCTCTAATTAATATTCCCGATATTAAAATTCTAAGAATTTTGTAAATAGGGTTCCGTCAAAAATTTGAAATCAAAAAGGGTGCCGCGGTGAAAAAACTTTGGGAAACGCTGACCTAATAAATAACAAAGAATTGGCGGATTTATTTTTCATGAATATTACAATAATATTCAATAATACAGAATTATTAACTCAATAATATGCATATTAAAGGATTTTTCTATATTTAACCCAAACACAACTTAGAAGATATTCTAAAATTTTTTCCCTTATATTTTATTTTCTTTTATTTATGTTAAATTGACTTATAAAAATATTGTTAAAAATATTTATTATTTCACTAGCAACTTGATATCTTCTTTTAGTTACATTAGGGTGACATCGTAAATGTCGTAAAAAAACTTCAACCTGATACAATGTGAAAATAACACAATGTAAAAATTTGTACAATGTATTTACAATGTATTTTGTTTACAATTCTGATTCCGTCAAAATGAAATGTCAAAAAATTTAAATTTTTTCTACAGAAACTTTCTTTGAAAAGTATAAATTAATATTTAGACAAAATGGATATTAATTTCGTTAAAAAATTTTTCTTCAATTATTTATTGGACTGTGGTGGAGAATAGAGAAGATAAGAGTTTCAAACACATTTATATTAAAAACAATATTGCAAAAAAGAAAAAATCGTCGTGGAGACGAATTGTCAGTAGTAGGATTTTTCTTCCGTGAGTCCATTTCCTATTTCAATTGTAACAAAAAAATTAATCATCTCACAAAAATTAAAATTTACTTACTTTTCTCCATTTTTCTTTTGAAATTAGCACCTTGGTGGTGAAGGTAAAAATAATACTCAACTGACAAAAATTCAAATTAAAACTTCAAAATTCAAATAACTTTAAATTTCTTTTTTGTGTACCTACCTGTCCAAAAAATTTTCGATACTCAATTTAACAACACGCGTCGTGAAAATTGGTCGCGAACACAATGTAAAATGAATTTACGATCATCATAAGACAATGTGAAATTTTTAAGTTTACATTTACGATCATGCGACAATGTTATGTATTCACGACGTCGCAAAGACATTTACGATGTCAGGGACAGTAATATTATAATCACTACGCAAAATTGAACTACGAAAAGCAACTTTTTTTATAAGAACTGTGACACTAAAAATAAATACATTTTATATAATTCTAATACTTAAAAATAATAATATAGCGTAAGTACAAAATAAAACACAGAAAAAACTTTTGCTAAAATAATATTTGAGGCAAATGTTGTAAGTTTTTTCATTTATAAACATTACTTTTCTGGTACAAGAAAAGATATGGATAGGGCTGCCAGGTTTTGAAAATTCAAAGAGGATATAACAAAAAAAATTCATTTATTTATAAAAAAAAGTTACAAATATGATAATAAAAACAAAAACAAGTAATCACTACATTGCACTTAAAATTCATTCGCATTTACATTAAATAATACTATATAATATATATAGTATTATTACATAACTTTATATATCATAACATTATATATAAGCTCCAATCCAGTTTATGATAAAACCATTAATAAAAAATATTTGAAAATTTCTTCATCAAGCTAAAAAAAATTCAAAATTAGTTTTTTAAAATTAATTTATAATATAGACCAATTACTATTATTATTATTATTGATAATTATATTTATCGTTGCTTTTTGCAAGCTTCAATAACTCATTTTTGATCTTCTCATAAAATTCGTCGCACGTATTTTGTTGATTAAAGGATACTATTAATTCACTTTTAATAAATTTCTTTGTAGGTACATCGATTTCTTTGATCATTCCATTTAGCATTCATCGAAGAAAATATTCTTCCTGTATATGCACTGCTTGATGGTATGCTTAAATATGAAATGACTTTATATGTTTTGGAATATCACGAAAACTTTGAAATATTCTAATATATTCATTTGTGTCTGCTAATTCTTCAATTTTCATATCTTTAATAGATTTTTCGACTAGATACATTTCTTCAAATAATTCGTCGACATTCAAATTCGGTAATATTTTTTTTAAACTTAATTCTTCAATAACGGCCAACATATCATCAAAGTTAAAAGAATTTGATTTTAGTGATAATTTACTTATTTTGAAAATCTAATTATCTTGAGAAAAATCGAAACATTCTTCTATATACTTATGTTTACAAAATCAATAAAATCAGTTTCAATCAATGATCTAGTTTGGAAATTCGTAATTTGTTCAAGTAGCTGTTGTACTGAGTAACCAAAAAAATTTTTTATGATTTTGTCATAAAGTTTTTGTTTAAACTCTGCGAAAATATAATAGAAATCTATGGCTGTGCAGTAGTTAGATTCAAGCTTTTTAGTTGTATCAGAATATATTTTAAGTATGTGTGACAAAAACATTAAATATATTTCAATTTTAAAAGATATTTCGATATCTTTACAAGTTATTATTACTCTATCAATGGCCGGTAGTAGAGATAGCCACCTTGTTGTCATATGCCGGAGAATTTCTTTATATTCTATTTCAACAAAATCACAAAATTCGATTAGTATTTCTCTCCTCTTTGCCGCATTTGAAAAATGTGCATGTATTTTAAAAATTATATTTTCTTCAACATCTAAATTGTCTAATGATTTTTTTAATGCGTTGTATAATAAATGAGCATGACAATTAGCTTTCAAAATATTTTTGTTTGTGTTTTTTAAATTGGTAAATAGGGAATTATGCTTGCCAAAATTTGAATTGGTATTATCAGCACTTAAACAGACAACATTATTGATATCCAATTTCAATGTTTTCAATGTATTTTTCACCATTTCAGACATGCTTACAGCAGTTTCGTTTTAATTTTCTTCGAAATCTATGATTTAATGAATGCAAACAGGAAAAAATTTTCTATTTTTTCGGTTAGAAGCATAAGTTTGTACACCAAAATAAACATTATTGTTTAATAAGTAATAAATTAAATTGTCAATAATATACGGAGCCAACACATTTTCTACAATCATCGTACTTTTAAGACATTTTCCATGCAATTTCTGAGTCGTGATATATTTTTTTAGCTAATTTCAAATTACAATCTAAAGAATTGTACGATAAATTATGTTTCACATTGTGGAAAATACTATATACTTCTGACAAATAAACACTGTTTTCTTGCAAAGAATTTTTTTTCAACAAAAAATGTTGGCAAATGCTGACTGAGAGCAGCTAAAGTGGTAGATGACTGATGTCCTTTTGTATTTTCATGTAATCGTAAAACTGAATAACCTTTATACTCTACTGAAAATTCTGATCGGCAAACAGTGCAATATGCCTTTCCTTTAGATTTCGAATTTTCAGCTTTTCGCAGCCACGAATATTCATTTAACCAGCCATCCTTAAAACTGGACAGTCGTTTTTGTTTTTGTTTTGGAGGCGTCAAGCTATTATTATTATAATATTGGTCAATATTCTCCATTTCCTTAATGATGGGCGAAGGAAATTAGTAAATTAGATGTTATATTTTAAAGCTTACATTACATCGAGAGAAAGTGTCACCACTTCAAATTCAAAATCAAAAGTAAATTTGAAATGTCATGATTATGATGTATGTCAAATGTCACGACTTTCAGTATTGCCGTATTAGAAGAAAGAAGTGCTCGATGGACTAAAAAATGCTACAGGTAAACTAAACCATAAATTTTTGGGATAATTGAAAAAAAAATTGAATGGAGGGACGGGAAATTTAGGCTTCCTTGGAGGACGGAGATTTTAGATTGTAAATGGAGCACTTTCCTTCTCAAAAGAGGACGCCTGGCAACTCTAGATATGGAAGACATATTTATTGAATATTGCACCAGATATAAATTGTATTCAATTGATAATAATAATGCCAGTTCTTCAAATTAATATATAATTGATATATTTGATTTCGGAGAAAATAATTCAAAAGGTTTGTACATATTTGAAAATTCAATTTTTGTAGATTAAAATCCTCTTATTCAAAATATTTATTTTGTAAACAATTTCTTAGATTTAAATTAAAACATTAATGGAGGAATTAATAGCATGAAATTTTTTTCTATATTATAAATTTAAAACCTATGAATAAATGAATTAATTGTCTTTTAATAATTTTAAAAAAAGATATTCCGAAAGCTTTACCCATAACATCAAATTTAGAAAATGAATATCAACGTTTTTAAATTGTGGAGATACATCATTAGGATGCTTGAGTAAGTATCCGACTATGCTAAAAGTATTTGAGGGATCAAATACTCTTTTAGCATGTTCTCCTCGGAATAGTCCAATCCTCGGTGTCAAAATTTAAATGAAATGAAAATTTAGTTTTATTGAAAGCTAATAAAAATTATTGTTAAAATTTAACTATATATTGTTATTTTAAAAGAAAAAAATTTAAAATATGTATATTAATTTACAATTGGTGAAGAAAAATCTTTTTCTATAGTATTACCATTTGGACAAATAAATAAAATTTATAAGTAATTAAATGTTAATAGAAATTAATCACATTTAACTTTTCTAAAATTACTTTATTTCAATTAATTTTTGTCCATTACATGCAATTGTAATTGGATTTATCCATTACAAATTACATTTAATAGTAATTGGGAAATTACAATTACAAATTATATGTAATTGTAATGGCAAGACTTCAATTACAAATTACATGTAATTGAAATTGAAAAACTAAAATTACAAATTACATGTAATTGTAATTATTAAAAATTCAATTAAAATCACTTCTACATGTAATATGAGGTGTAATTGATTACAAAATGTAATTAATTATATCCAAGTCTGATTATAAGTAACTTTTGTTTGAATAAATAAATGAACAGCTTCGATTAATTTCTGTGGCGTGTAAAAAAACTTCGGTTCGATGGTTATTGACAGTACAGTATTATAGTGATGTGATCACATATATTGTTCATATAATGTGCATATATTCCGTTAACGCCAAAATTAATCATGTATAAAGATTTTTTATTATAGTAACTGACCAAATACATTTGACTAAAAAAAAAAATAACTATTTATTAATATTCATCTAGCTTTCAATGAAGTCAATAAAGCTTAAATGAATTAAAAAAGCTTTCATTATTACTTTTCTTTGATGCTTTGATTAGACAGTACAGCAAACTCTCTGAACCAACCACCCCATTAATTTTTTTTGCACATTTAAAATTTTTCAATAACATAGATACCTTTAAACTATTTTTCAATTTTTAATTATTATTTTTATAATAATTATTTTGCATTTATTTACAATTATCTTTGTTACTATCACAACAAGATCTTTGCACTTACTTTCAAGTACAACAAGATCTTTGCACTTAGCTGCCACCACTCAAGATTTCGGCTTGAGAATCAAGTTTTCATTGTAAGTCTCAAGACTCAAGATTTGGAAAGCGAATCTCAAGATTTTCTAAATTTTCGCATTTCGGGTTTATTTCTCCTCTCTAAAACATTTATTAAAGAAAATTGGTACACAAAATTTATTTAAATTTTTATTTTACTTTCCCAAGCATTTATTTTAATTTCCCAAATATCCCAGCAAAAAAGCTCAAACATTTAAATACGATTAAAAATAGCTTTCTGATGTGTAAAATAACTTACTGGGTAAGTTATTTTTGACAATTCGATGAAAACAAAACAAAAAAGTTATGATTTCGGTATGGACTGGAGTATCAAAAAGTTTTCAGACATGTTTCCACTACATGGTTATCATTATTTCGCGCAGTTGATCGATTAATTTCAGTGTGGCCTGCTGTAAAAATGTATTTCTTAAAAATTGGTGAAGATAATTGTGATAAAACTATGAATTATTCGATGAAATTGAATTGGTAAACCGGGCTCGGGTACCAATATTGAACTTAAAACTACCTATTGATCAAATGTGGGTACAGATTTTTCAAACTACAAATTATTCTCAACTGCCGAAAATTGTTGGAAAAATTTTATCAATTCCAATAAATAACGCTTTTGTTGAGCATATATTTTCACTAATGGGCAATTTGTGGACACAGGAACGAAATTGTTTAAGCGTTGCGATGGTGAAAGCCGAACTGTGCATCAAAGTAAACTACAAAATGAGCTGTTCTGAATTTTTAAAATTCGTACAACAGAAACAGAACGAACAAAAAAAATTAGTGATGAGTTGCAAAAATAATACTAAATATGATTTTAAAATTAAATAAATGTTTGGTATTTTAAATTTTAAAAATTCAGAACAGTTCATTTTGTAGTATACTTAGATTTAAGTTTTTATATTATGTTTTGGGTAGAACCCAGTGATTGAATTATGAATATTGTTTTTGTTTTTTATTATAATATTATTATAATTAAATAAATATTTATAATGTTACATTACTTATATTTTATAAGAAATTTCTTTTAAATGTCATAATCGCAATAAAAATTTAATCAAAAATAATGAATTATTATTTTTTTGCATTTTTGTTTAGTCTGTTGAGGTGGCAGCTCTACGTAAAAGCCTTGTATTTACAATTATCTATGTTACTATACTATAATGACAGGATCATTGCGTTTAATTTTTTTAACATTATCATGTTTATCCAAGTTTATACAATCTACCTGTTTATTTCATTGCACTTGTTATACATAATTCTTTTATTTTATAATTTAAAAAGTTTTTACAGGTTTTTTATATTATTTCTGGAACATTTCTATAATTTTGACGAAAAACTCTATATTCGATTTTCGGGTTTCTCTTTCCCACATGGGGTGATTTAGAACCAGTTGAAAAAAATTATGTTAAAGGAGACAAAAACAACTTTCCTTTCATGACAGTGTCAAAATAGAAGATTTAAGCTGAGTTTTGCTGCCATTAGAAAAGATTGATAAATTTAAAACATCATAACATATACATTTCAGATGTGCAGTGAAAAATTGTTTTAATGTATATACATACATATGTATCTCTTAAAAGAAAAAATTCTAAACTATGACCTTCATACATACAGAATGAAGTAAAATAATAAAACTAAAAAAGTACACTTCATCACAAATATAAAAATTTACGTAATGCATGATGGAACTATGCCTTGAGTTGATCGCAAAGGTCATTGGCAGCAATACGCAAGTGATAGAAGTAGATTTGCATGTGCACCTAGTATTTGAAACCAACGAAACATGCTTGTTTATTAAGAGTTAACCTACTTCCGGCGAACTTCGCCATTAATAAAAAATGTGGGTTAAAGTAAACATGCTGGTTTAATAAGAGTTAACCTACTTCCGCATAAAAGTAAATTGCATAAACTAAAGATATTTGGTTACTTGATCCTAATTTTTGGTCAATCGATGAAAAACACAATTTTCCGGGAAGGTTAAAAGTTGCAACAATAATTTCCTGTCTAACAAATGATAAATAATTATTTTAGCTTTCAGTCTAATTTTTAATTTAGATTTGATAAGTAATGTTTTTATTTAATTTTATATCAAAAGAAAGAAAAACAAGTAAAGAAACAGTCAGTCGGTGCAACCGACTTAGAAATACCCTACACCTATTTGGTTCAAATTTAATGGGAAGTCCATAAGTCATTTTAAAATCATAAAAGCTTTTATTAGTTTGATCTTAAGACATGGCTAACCAAATTTTTTTTAAATACTAAAAACATTTTCTAATTATTTTATCAATTAAAAAATATTAACAATTCTTACTAACTTATCTATTTAAAATATTAAAAACAAATTAAATTGAGATAAATGGATTCGTAAAATGCAATTACAAAATTAGATATTTAAAACTTTTATCCAATTCAATAAAATTTTACACACATGCAGCAATTACTCCTTTTCAGGATTTTAAGCTGTAGTGCATTTACTGTAGAATGATTTAGTACCATTGGTTAATTATTTCAATTTTCAATCATTTTTAAATTTATTCTCTTAATTTACTTATTTTTTAATATTCTGTAGAATTAAACTCAAAGTTATTCGAACGAAATATTAATTTGTAATAATATAAATATAAAAGTTTATATAATTTCATGGTTTTTAATGTTAGTTAAAACAAAAATTATACATATATAGATAAAGCAAGTAGAACAAAAAATCTCTCGCTATATTTTGTGAAATCCAATGCCCCACGAAAGAGAAAAAACGATATTATACATTTGTAAAAACATATACCTTTCTCATCCTACACATTGTTTTATATTATTATTATTTTCTTAAAAAAAAAAGTAAAAAATAGTAAAAAAAAGTTTAGAGTTGGTACATTCATTTTATTTTTTAATGAATTTGTGTGTTTCAATGTAATACTGATAAAACCAAATGCCAATGTAAATATACATATATTTAACTACTGGCTTAACTTAATCAAATATAAATAATACACTATATTATATATGTTTGTACAAATATTTTTATACCCGTGCATACATATATGAACATCGGGTATATTAAAATTACTCCTCCGTTTGTAACGCATCGAAATATAAGAGCTAGATATAGTGTCAAGGGTACGTATCGAATCAGCATCGAAAAGTGAATCGATCTAGCTATGTGTGTCCGTCCGTCCGTCCGTCCGTCCGTCCGTCCGTCCGTCCGTCAGCACGATAACTCAAAAACTATAAGAGCTAGAGTTCTGAAACTTTCACAATGTAATTTTTAGACAATTTGTAGGTTCCCTATTGTTTTTGGTTAAAATCGGACCAAGGCTTCGAGGAGCTGCCATACAACTTTTTTGCACCAATATGAATTTCTTCAAAACTAACTATACTACGGGGATGAAAATTACACACGGTTAGTTTTATATTGACTCCGGCACTTATATGAAGTTTCAAAATGTTAGGGCCCCATTTTCGGGGGGCTGCCATACAACTTCTTTGCACCAATATGAATTTCTTCAAAACTAATTATACTACGCAGATGAAAATTACACACGGTTAGTTATATAATGAATCGTGCACTTATATGAAGTTTCAAAATGTTAGGGCCCCATTTTCAGGGGGCTGCCATACAACTTCTTTGCACCAGTATGAATTTCTTCAAAACTAATTATACTACGAGGCTGAGAATTACACACGGTTAATTATATAATGTATCGAGCACTTATATGAAGTTTCAAATTGTTAGGGCCCCATTTTCGGGGGGCTGCCATACAACTTCTTTGCACCAATATGAATTTCTTCAAAACTAATTATACTACGAGGCTGAAAATTACACACGGTTAGTAATATAATGAATCGAGCACTTATATGAAGTTTCAAAATGTTGGGGCCCTATTTTCGGGGGGCTGCCATACAACTTCTTTTCACCAATATGAATTTCTACAAAACTAATTATACTACGACGATAAAAATTACACACAGTTATTTATATAATGAATCGAGCACTTATATGATGTTTCAAAATGTTTCGGCCCCATTTTGGGGGGCTGCCATACAAAGTTTTCGATTCAATAACTGTGAATCTAATGAAGCTATAAGGTTAAAATTAAAATTGGGCAGGTAAAGTAATAGGGCAAGTTAGTTGGCAAAGTTGGACATCACTCGAACCATCGGAATTTTAGGGTGGGCCATTTTTTTTTTTGTTTTTGTTTTTTTTTTTTTTTTTAAGCTAAAGTTATGGGACAATGAATGAAAATTTTGTTTTTTGTTTTGTGATTTTTTTTTTTTTTTTGTTAATTTTTTTTTTTTTTTTTTTTACGTCTAAATTATGGAGTAATGAGTTAAATGTATAAGGGAAGTAAATTACGGTTATTTTATACACCATAGTGGGTATGCACGGGTATCTAAAAGTTGACAAGGGCAACTTTAATCTTCCTCGTTTTTTCTAATATTCAATCAAATTTTTCTTTTTAAAATATTTATTTTACCTCTTTAGGTATTGAAATAATATAACATCATAGCGAAGAGTAGACAAACAAATTTGTTTTTTGCTATCAAATGAATTTTAAGATTAAATTTAGGAATTTTTACAAAATGAAAATTGGATATTTAGTGTGTACAATTAAAATTCCGTACATCGTATATAAAATTGAATACTTGTTGAGAAATAAAACTAAATAGGTGAGATGGGAAAAGTAAAATAATATCTGAAAAATTTGGTTTAATTAAAAAACAAAAACACAATCAATTTAAAAATTTAATTTTCATTTTATATTTTTAGAAAAGGGAAAAACCGGAATTGAAGTTATATAATAAATAAAATGAATAACGTTTAATTCGGCATAAAAAACCCTTTAAAAAAACGAAATTTTAAAAATAATAAACATGTACCTAGCTACTATATAGGTTCTTAAAACTAAGTATCTATGTCTGTACAAACTATAACATAAAACTATAAAAACAAAGCAAACTTAAAACTATAATATTCTAGTAAACATTTGTTTTAACTTATTTATTTATTTATTATTAGCACGTATTTTAATTTATTACTTAAAATTTATAAATATAAAACTACAACTTACCGCTCAAATTCAAATTTTTCTTTTATAACTTTCTGGCTTTAACTTTTTAACCCCTTTGAAACTAGAAACCGCAATTTAATAGTTAATTTCACAATGAAACGGCAAGCCATCAAGAGTTAAAATATAAAACCCCAGCCATTGAAAATAATACTATGAAAAAATTACCTACACCATCTTTCAGTGTTTTTTTATCCCGTATGACTGTAGGTCAAAGGGTATAATAAATTTGCCATTACGTTTGTGACGAAAAGAAGAAGAGGAGGTAGATATAGATTCGATATTTAAATCCGGCCATATTGGTCCATGGGTTCGGGTAGCTGCCATACAACTTCTTTTTTCAAATGAGCATTTCTCTGTACCTATTACATTTGCGTATCTGAAATTTTGCCAAAAGTAATTAATGTTTATAATAATGATATAATGTTTATATAATGGTCATACGGGTATCCCAAAGTTGATAGAGTCTACACTACTACACTCTTCCTCACTTTAACATAAAATCATATTAAAATATAAACACATATGTAAATGAATACAAACATACATTTTAATACACTTGACTTGATCAACACGTCTATTGATCATATTGTATATTAAAAGCTTATATAGTTTCTGGTGTTACCATATTGAAAGACTAATGTAATTTACCCTGATTTTTCAACATATAAGATTTTAAAAACTTACATATTAAAACTTTAAAGAATTAGTTTTTCTAAAAGTTATGTAAGATTTGAAAATTATTTTTTGAATATATAAAATATTTAAAATATAACTTTTAATATATTATCATTTAATTATAATTCATATTATAATATAACTTATATTATATAAATATATAATTTAAAATATAAAATATTAATACCACAAAAAAAATTATTTGTTAAAATTCTTAAAACTACTAATCAGTTATAAATTTATAAAATATATTTTTAATTTTATTTTATGATTTAGAGCGTTCTGATAAAATATTTTAAATTTTTATTTAATTTTATTGCATTCATTTACATACACATCTTCATAAAAAAAAAAATGTACTCAAATATTGTACGACGATATTAATAGTTTGATACTTGGTTAAATGGTTTGATACAAAATCAAAATTCTATATTGGGTATAAAAAATTATAACTAGTAAATAAGTTTTATTTGAAAAAAGTAATAAAAAATAAAACAAAACAGAGGTTATTTTTGAAATTTTTCTATATGAGCTTGTATTTTATCATTAAAATTTAATAATCTTATTATTTTTATATTTGACACATATTCCACATATTTTTTGATACCTAGAAAAACTATAAAGGCAAACTGTATGAATAGTGTAAAAAAGAATTAGTGAGAAAGAGATAGCATATGGGGCAATGGTTTTAAGAAAAAATTAAGAGAATAGTTTCTGACATTTTTTTTTCTACTTGCTTTATCTATATATGTATAATTTTTGGTTAAAACCATTAATGCTTTCATTAAATGTATTTCTAAAATACAATGACAAATTTTGAACAGCTTCATATAATTAATTTTAATACAAAAACGAGGAAGAGTGTAGTAGAGTAGACTGTGTCAACTCTGGGATACCCGTATGACCGTAACATATACATTATATTATCCGGTTAATTACTTTTTGCAAAATTTCAAACATACAGCTTTATTAAGTGTAGTGGAATACTCATATAAAAGAAGGAGTTGTATGGCAGCTACTCGAACCCACTGCAGTAGACCAACCAAATTTTGCAGAAACTTTGGCCATAAAACTAAACTACTTTTGGCAAAATTTCAGACACGCAGCTGCAACATGTATAGAGTAATACTCATATAAAAAAAGAAGTTGTATGGCAGCTACTCGAACCCATGGACCAAAATGACTGGATTTAAATAGCGATGACAGCTATTGCAAAAAAACGAATTTGCGAAAATTTCAAGATCCTAGCTCCTTTAGTTTTTGAGTAATCGTGCGGACAGACGGACATACATAACTAAATCGATTTTTTTTTCGATTCTGATCCGATCCATACACTTGAGTCTATATCTACCCCCTCTCCTTCTCTGCGTCCCAAACGTAATGGCTAATTTATTATACCCTTCGACTATATATGTTATAAATGATAATGGCACCACTAATCATAGAACTTCATTATTTTAAATATATATAATTATTACTCATAGATTTATTTTGAATAAATCTAAAAACCTTTTAACAAAATCAGCATTTGTAACATTATTCATTTAATAAATCTATTTGCTTTAAATATTCAGATAAAATATTTGTTATCTTAATAAATTCTTTTACCATAGATTTACTTTTAGTAAATCTACATGTTTAACACATTCCTGCAAATTAAGCATTTTCAATATAATTATGAAGTACAGTTACTCATAAAATATCTTTTCAATTACTTGCAATATGCATTCTAACGTTTTTTCAATTGCAATTATGAACGCTTGCAATATGACACCTAAATCTTAATAAGCAAATATTACAATAAATGCCATAAAATAAACAAATTAGAAAAAGTTTATTCTTAGTTCTGTTTTGGATTTAAAAGATGATTGAAGCTCCGAGTAATAATAAAAAATTAAATTAAGTAAAATTAAAAATAAATGTAATTTTAATAATTAATAAAAAATTAAATTAAGTAATATAAAGAAGTGAAATTTAAATAAAAGTGTTTTACAAAATATCGGTTGTGTTTTATTATTTTTTTTTTATTGATGATTAAATCGATTTGAAAACTGGCGCAGTCGGTAGGATGCACTAAGTGTTTTTTTTTTATATAAAATAATAAGGAAAAACTCTTTGTGTTCACACATTTATAGTCCATTTGAAATTTCTTCAAACTTTTAAAACTACATATTAACAAAAGAAGTGTTAAAGTTTTATTTGTGAAAATAGAAAACTATTGATGAAAAAATAATAATAATAATAAAAATAAAAATTTTTTAAACAAAATAAATAATTTTTTTTTTACAATTTATTATCAATCTAAATAAAAATTTTAAATAAAATAAAATTTTTTGAAAATAACAAGTTTTAACAATTTATTACCAATCTAAATAAAAATTTTTTTAAAAATAACAAGTTTTAACAATTTATTATCAATTTAAATAAAAATTTTAAATAAAATAAAATTTTTTTAAAATAACAAGTTTTAACAATTTATTACCAATCTAAATAAAAATTTTAAATAAAAAAAAATTTTTTAAAAAAATAACAATTTTTAACAATTTACTACCAATTTAAATAAAAATTTTAAATAAAATAAAATTTTTTAAAAATAACAAGTTTTAACAATTTATTATCAATTTAAATAAAAATTTTAAATCAAATAAAAAAAATTTTCTTTTCTCAACAATTTAATTAAAATAATAAATTTTAACAATCTAAATAAAAAGTTTTAACAATTTATTATCAATTTAAACAAAAAAAAAAGTTTTAAATAAAATAAAAAATTTTTTTTTACAATCTAACAATTTAAATAAAATAATGAGTAACAATTTAAATACATAAAACTTTAAAATAAAATTGGTATAAAACTTAAATAAAACAAAAATTGATTTAGGTCAACAACTTTTAACTACAATCTATAATGCAATTCAAATACATTTTGAAAATAAAAATAAAGAAACAAAATTTAATATCACTCAGAAATGTGAATATGAATTAACTGTTCCAGTACTTCAAAAAGATGGTTTCGCTTATCTGCAGGAAAAGAAGTCCTAATATGGGGAAATCACAATTCAAGAAGGAATATATGAAGTACAGAACTATACAGCAATTGTAAAATTAAACGTACAAAGTGACACTAATAAATTCATAACTTTTTCACCGTTACAAACTGAAACTGTGAACCATCATAACTTTAATATAATTTCTGAAACTAATAATAATTATAATGTCTTAAACGAAATTCGTAATGAATATTTATCTAATTTTGAAAAGATGCATTTATCAAAAATTATTAAACAATCGCATCTATTTTATAATGAAAATTTAAATTTATCTTTCACAAATGCTATCAAACATCGTATTCGTACTATTAATGACGTTACAATATTCACTAAGTCTTATAGGTACCCTCAAATTCACAAAGAGGAAGTACAAAAGCGAATTGATGAAATGTTGGATAAGGGTATTATTAGACATAGCGATTCCCCATATTCTGCTCCTGTCTGGATTGTCCCAAAGAAGGAGGATGCCAGTGGGACACAGAAATCGAGACTCGTCATTGACTATAGGAAACTAAATGAAAATACATTAGACGATAGGTACTCTATACCAAATATTGATGATATCTTAAGTAAATTAGGAAGATGCCAATATTTTAATACGTTGGACCTTGCGAAAGGTTTCCATCAAATAGAAATTGACGAACGCGACATTCACAAAACCGCGTTCACTGTCGAAAACGGGCATTATGAATTTATGCGAATGCCTTTTGAACTTAAAACAGCACCAGCTACATTCCAAAGGTTGATGAATTTTGTTCTAAAAAATTACATAAATAAAATTTGTTTGGTATATTTAGATCACATCATCATCTTCTCAGCATCTATCCAAGAACACATAGATTCTCTGAATAAAATTTTTAAAAGGCTTGAAGAAGCTAAGTTAATTATTCAACTTGACAAATCGGAATTCATGAAAAAAGAAACAGAATTTCTTGGTCACATTGTGACATTGGAGGGAGTAAGACCTAATCCTAAGAAAATTGAATGCGTCAAAAATTTTCCTATTCCCAAAAATCCAAGACAAATAAAACAATTTCTCGGACTATCAGGATACTACAGAAAATTTATTAAGGACTATTCTAAGGTTGCTAAACCAATGACAAAATACTTAAAGAAAAATGTGAAACTAAAAATCGATAATCCTGAATATGTTCAGAGTTTTGAAACTCTTAAAAGACTACTCATAAATGAACCAATTCTTATTTATCCTGAATTTAACAAAACTTTTACTTTATCAACAGACGTAAGCCAATTCGCTCTTGGTGCCGTACTATCACAAGACGGACGACCTGTATGTTACGCTAGTCGTACTCTTAATGAGCATGGAGTACACTACACTACAACAGAAAAAAAATTATTGGCAATAGTATGGGCTACGAAGTACTTTCGCCCTTATATTTTTGGAAGAAAATTTATAATTGAGACAGACCATAAGCCACGCGAATGGCTCTTTTCCATAAAAGAACTTAATTCTAAACTGGTTCGTTGGCGACTAAAGCTTTTTGAATTTTACTACGAAATTAAGTATAAAAAAGGCGTTCAAAACGGCACGCTGATGCTTTATCACGTATAGAAGTCAATCTTAATGAAGAAGAAATATCTGAAAACAACGAGACAAATGAACTTATTGAAAATAATAATATACCAATTAGCAAATCACCTTTAAATATATTTAAAAATCAAATTTCTATTCATAAAACAAACTCTGGTTCTCTTAGAATTAGAAACTTAAAAATATTTAGTAAATGTAGGATAGGAAAGTAATCCACAAAAAAAATTTTGAAAACTATTAATGCAATTTATACAGAAGATTCTAATATTTTTGAAACTTTAGAAAAAGTATTTTTTAACATTTTTCATCAAGTGGCCAATTAAAATTAATTAAATGTAACAAATTATTAGAAGATATAACAAATGAAGAACAATTTGCCGAAACTATAGAAAAAGAACATTTAAAAAACAATCATCGTGGAATTTCGGAAATATGTAATGAATTAAAATTACTATACTACCATCCAAAATTATGCGAAAGAGTAGCACAATTTATAAATAACTGTGAGATTTGTAATCTCGAAAAATACGAAAGCAACCCCATAAAAACAAAGTTTAAAATAACAGAAACACCTTGACAGGTCCCAATGAAATTGTCCATATTGACGTTTTTTATAGCTTAGATAAAACATTGTTTCTAACCTTTATAGATAAATTTACTAAGTTTGCACAAGCAATTAGAATTAACTCTCGAACCTGGACCGAATTCAAAAGAACTGTTTTACAATATTTATCTATTGTGGGAATTTTAAGAAAAATAGTAGTTGATAATGAATTAGGGTTCAAAGCCCTTCCTTTACGGGAATTTCTTCAAAAGCAATATATTGAAATTCATTATACATCTAACAATAATCATACTTCAAACGCTGACGTCGAACGTCTCCACAACACTATTAATGAGCACATTAGACTACTTAAACATGACGAACGAGTAAATTTAGAAACCGTTGAAGAGAAAATTCTTAAAATTATAGCAATGTACAATAATACTATTCATTCCACAACTAACCATAAACCTATCGACTTCATAAATGGTAAGGTTAAAGATACTGACTATGAAAATATTCGTAATAAAATTCTAAAAATTAAAGAAAAAACAATAAATGCTCTTAATAAAAATAGAACTGATATTGAAATTTCTCCCGGATTAAATTTTGTAAAAGATCCACGAGGAGGAAAAAACTGGTCTAAAGTATTATAACTCTCACGTCAAACCCAAAAAGAAATTTCAAGATAATAATAACCAGTCAATCAAAGGAAAAACAATAAAAATTAAGAAGAAAAAACGAAACCAAAATCAAACTACAAATTTATAAATTTAAATTTGAATTAAATTTTTATTCAATTTTCGCCTTCTTAATTACATTCATACCTTTAATACTAGCACAAAAAATAGAAGAACAAAACATTGATAACAATAACGGCTATGTTACAATAAATTTAGATGGGAGAAAAATCATCAAAGACTTTAAAAAGATAATACATCTTATTAACATAACAGAATACGAAAACAGTAGAGAACTTATATACAAAAATATTGAACAAATACAACAAAATTTTACTAATCCTATGTACAATACAATCAAACATAATTTTGATTTACTAGACAAAAAGATAAATAATTTGAAACCACATAAAAGACATAAAAGAGGTTTAAATAACGGATTAGGAACTGGACTAAAATACCTATTCGGTACAATGGACTACAACGATGAACAAGCTATTAATGAACACATCGAAGCATTATCTAAAAGCTCCATATCTCTCATTAATGAGAATAATAAACAAATACTAATTAATAATCAAATTTCTGATCAAATCAAGAATATCACAAAACAAATTAAAAATCAACAAAAAACAATTTCATAATACCTAAATTCTTTTAATATGCAAACCAATAACGAAATCTTGGTAATAGAAGACGAAATCAAAAACATACAAAGTATGTATCAAATTAATTATGATATAGACCTGCTCAAAACTCACCTTGACGATATAGAACAAGTAGTATTGACAAGCAAATTAGGCATACTATCAAAAAACATTTTGACAGAAGAAGAACTTAATCTTCTTTCTGACTTTGAAAACATTCAAGATATTAAATTTTTTGTAAAATTTCATTTAGAACAAATTGTTATTATATTACTAATTCCAGAATATAGTGCAAAACCGTTTTCTGATGTTCACATTGAACCAATACCAAATTTAAGTAATAAAACTATTTTATTAGAAAATTAGAATGTTCTTATAGATGATAAAAATAACGTTAACAATTCAAATGTTGAAAACAACTTAAAGAAAAATCTAAATACTGTAGAAAATGAATGTATTAATAGTATATTTAAGTTTGAAAAAGCACATTGTAACATACAAAAATTTATAAATAATGAAGTTAATGAAATAATACAAGGTATAATTATAACAAAAAATATTGAATAAAACAAATATGGAACAAAATTGTAATAACTTTAACATTACTATAATAGGAAACAATCTAATAAAATATGAAAATTGTAAAATTAAAATAAATAATAAAACTTATGAAAATTTTTATACTAAAATTAATGATAAAATAATCTTACCTTTTTATACTACAAAAATAATTGAATATAAAACTTTGAATTATATAAAATTTGAAGAGATTTAAGTAGAAAATATAGAAAATAATAGAAAACATATTAATGAAATTGTAAACAAAAAATATGAAAATTATGAAATAAATATATCTATTAAAAATGATGGGTGTTAAAAATGATAATGGCACCACTAATCATAGAACTTCATTATTTTAAATATATATAATTATTACTCATAGATTTATTTTGAATAAATCTAAAAACCTTTTAACAAAATCAGCATTTGTAACATTATTCATTTAATAAATCTATTTGCTTTAAATATTCAAATAAAATATTTGTTATCTTAATAAATTCTTTTCCCATAGATTTACTTTTAGTAAATCTACATGTTTAACACATTCCTGCAAATTAAGCATTTTCAATATAATTATGAAGTACAGTTACTCATAAAATATCTTTTCAATTACTTGCAATATGCATTCTAACGTTTTTTCAATTGCAATTATGAACGCTTGCAATATGACACCTAAATCTTAATAAGCAAATATTACAAAATATTACAGACACAGCCGTTTAAGGAATATCAATATTTTACGAAGACTTCCGGAGGTTTTTTATCCATTGTTGTTTGTCTTCCTGATATAATGTAGATACCCATAATTTTTTTTTTTTTAATCCCCAGGTAGTATGAGATTTTTACTCAACTAAAACAACCTCCCCCCGTAGCTAAAATAATGGGATAAGCACCCTAGCTGCTTCTGCAGTATGATGGTCTTCCATTGTTGTTTGTCTTCCTGATATTATGTAGATACCCATAATTTTTTTTTTTTTAATCCCCAGGTAGTATGAGATTTTTATTCAACTAAAACAACCTCCCCCCGTAGCTAAAATAATGGGATAAGCACCCTAGCTGCTTCTGCAGTATGATGGCTGAAAAGTAGCGATAAGACATAAATATATATGTCTATCAAGGGTTGAGTGGGCAACCCAAGAGGTATATATGTTGAGTTCCTTCTTGAATTTTTCTAGATCATATGTACTGGAAAACACATATGGGGGGAAATGTGTTCCACAATTTGGAGGTGCGACTTAAAAATGAGTTCCTAAATTTCAGAGTTCTTGTTTTAAAAAGCTCTACTGTATATGAATGAGATTGAGCTGCTAACCGTGTGTTAGGGCGGTAGCGTTCGATTCTTGGCATAATATTTTTAATAAAAAAAGGAATTATTTATAAATTAGACAAGCAACTCCTACATTATAGCGGTGACTAAGAGACGTTAAGTTTTTTGTGACGTTAGTATCATTGATAATACGAACAGCTTACTTTTGTATTTTATCCAGATATTGAAGAGCGGTGCTGGGTTCTCCAACATATATGTGAGAATTATACTCAAGTCTTGGCCGAATGTAGGTTTTATAAATTTGTATAGAGATGTAAAGTATTTCCTACCCCTACTTTGGGAAACAAGTTGAATTATTTTTCTCACTGTTCCATCTTTCTCAACTTGTCCAAAATCCCACTAGGGTCCCCGACCGAGCTGATCAACAGGATCACCTCTTGGATCTGTTTTTAACCACGCACCCTGAAAAATATGTAGTTTCAGTTGGTTGTCCCCTGGGGAGCTCTGACCACTGTCTGGTAGCCACAAGCTTCCCGGTAAGCACATTAGCCAGCCGAAGGATTCCTCCCAAAAAATTAGTATGGCAATATAGTCGTGCTAACTGGGAGGGTTTAAACAATTTCTTCAAAGCATTCGACTGGTCATTGTGCTTCCACGGTAAAAATGTCAACTTCGTTGCAAATGCGATTTTTGAAACAATTTTACTTGGAATGAGGTTGTAAATTCCTTACTCCATGAAAAGTATTAAACGAGAATCCAGAGCATGGTTTAATCGCACTTGCAAAGAAGCCATTCGTAAAAAGGAGGAGGCTTTTAAGCAATACCGGAACAGCGGGTTGGAGTTTGACAGGGTCAACTATATCGTGGTTCGAAACAGATGCAAGAGAGTTATCAATAAGCAAAAATTCTTATTCAACCGAGGGTTGAAACGCAAATTCCTACATATGCCTAAGAATAGCAAATCGTTTTAGACGTTTGCAAAAAATCTAAAGGAGGACACTAGTGGGTTCTCCTTCCCTCCGCTTATTGGTAAAAACAACTCAATTGTGTCAGATTCAAAAGAAAAGGCGAACTTGTTTGGCAAACAATTTGTCTTTAACTCAACACTGCCACAGTCAACTCAAAGACCACCAATTATTCCAGAAGTTGGCTGCTCCTTTGGTAGAATTTACTTTAGGACGCGAGCAGTGATGAAAATCTTGAAGAATCTAGATACAAACAAATCAGCCGGTCCCGATGGAATCACAACGATGGTTCTTAAAAAAACCTACTCTACCATTTCAAAACCTTTACGCAACCTCTTCTATTTATCCTTTACTTCGGGTATTCATCCTGCCCAATGGAAGATTGCGCACGTTTTTCCAATTCCAAAAAATGGTAATAACAGAGATCTCTCTAACTACCACCCTATAACTATAACTTTGGTCCTTTCCAAAGTAATGGAAAAAATTATAAACCAAAAGCTATTGAAATATCTGGATCGTAAAGGTTTGCTTCATGATCGTCAATACGGGTTCAGAGCCCGTCGTTCATGGTGATCTCATGACTTACCTTTGTGAAAAGTTCAATATCAGTATTCCCCACTCTGGTGAATCTGATGTGGTAGCACTGGATATTTCTAAAGCTTTCGACCGTGTATGGCATGCTGCTTTGTTAGCAAAATGCAGAGCTATAGGGTTAGGTAGAGTCTTTCTCAAATGGATTGGAGATTTCCTTTCAAATCGTACGATTCAAGTTCTGGTCGATGGTTTATCATCTGACAAATTTAAACTAAACGCTGGTGTCCCTCAAGGTTCTGTTCTTTCTCCCTCCCAATCATTAATGATCTTCTATCTTTAACTTCCAATCCAATTCACAGTTTCGCAGATGACAGCACCCTTGTAGCTTCCTATGAATTTCATAGCCGCTGTAACATTAATCATCAGGTTAATACAACAGCAAAAAATTTCATTGTCAGTGAGCTAAATAACGATTTAGCAAAAAGTCACAAATGGGGTGAAAATAATCGTGTTCAATTCAACACGAAAAAAACCCAACGCTGTCTCATCTCGCGAAAAATAGCAACTTCCATTCCCAACTTGATTTTTCAGGGAGAAGCTTTGCAGCACTCAACAGACTTAAATATTTTGGGCATCGAGTTAAACCAGAAATTGACTTGGTCAAATCACATTTTGGTATAGCTAAAGATGCAGCTAAGTGTTTGGGTTTTTTGTATCGCTGTAAAACTTACTTCTCTCCATTAGATCTCCTCAATATCTATAAAACATATGTTAGACCAAAAATGGAGTATTATGCACATATTTGGGCTGGAGCAGCCCAATCAGCGTTGGGATATATTGATAAAGTGCAAAACAGAGCTATTCGTCTTATAAATGATCCCAGTGTTACCTCAACGCTCACTCCACTTAGCCATCGGCGCACAGTCTGGTCACTTACCCTGTTTTATAGATACCTAGTGGGGACGAACACCTGTTCTTAGGAAATAAAACAATTAATGCCTCCACTCAAAGTTTTCCAACGTGAAACAAGGAGTGCAACAGATGCTCATCCCTACCGCGTCGAATTGTTAAGATGACGAAACACGGCTTATGGAAATTCGTTTGTTATGCGCATTTCAAGATTATGGAATCACATTCCGTCCAATGTGTTTCCTAAAGTTGGTAATTCGTATGTGTACGACTTAAATAAATTTAAGAAGAATATTAACATTTTTCTCCTAAATATCCCTCCAAATTTTCCCCATCCCACCATAATCCAAAATTCCCAAATAACCTACGACAATCCTAAAATCCTTTCATATCCCTTCCCTGTAACCAAACTGTATATTTGTATCACAGGTTCCTTCCTAAAGCTTAGTTCAAAAAGGGCGTGGTTTTGGTGCGTTAAAATCGCACACTACCCAACGAAATACCGCACAGTTTCAATAAGTGGCTTTCGAGCGTTCCATTCCCTCACAAAAAAAAAAAAAAAAAAATCCAGGAAATTCGCGACAGCTTTTGCGACCGAAAATATGCTTACCTTGTCCACGATCCTCAATCTTGAATTATTTGGAGAGCATTGTTTAAGAAACTTGAAACTATGGTTCGTTCATTATTTACCGATGTTGAGGTAGCATCAGCTGCCTCAAAAAGGTAAAAACAATCAAGAGTTCAGTCATCAGCAAAGCTATGAATTTTGTTAGAGGTCATGGATAGAAGGTTATTGATAAATACAAGAAATAAGGTTGGCGATAGAACAGAGTCTTGAGAGACACCAGCATTGATTTAAATTTTTTTGAAAAAGAAGCCATCCAATACAACTTGTATTGAACGGTGTGAAACGAAAGATTCTATCCACGAATTGAAAATTGTCCCTATACCAAATGCTTTTAACTTTTTTAGTAGCGTGGAATGTCAAACGCGATCAAAGGCTTTGGATATATCTAGAGCGGTCACTTATGAGACCGGTGCTCTCCAGATAATTTTTTAAATGGAAATTAATTATTAACTCCAAAAGTGATGTTAGAGCAATTGGTCAATAATTTTCAGGATTGCCCTGAATACCCTTTTTTGGGATTGGCTGGACATACGTAACTTTCCAGGTAAAAGGGTAAGTACCAGAAATAAAGGACATGTGGAAAAGGTAGCTTAGTGAACCTGCTAAGGTATTTGCGCATTTTTGGAGAACAATTGGTGGAATATTGTCAGGGCCAACAGATTTGCGAACATTCAGACCCTTAAGAACTTAAGCAAAAACTCGTGGACGAAAATAAATTTTTTTAAGTTTCAAATTTACTGGTGCATAGACCGGAGGAGAGGAAGTTGTTGCCAGCAGTGTTGAATTGGCTGTGAAGATTTGTGCTAGCAAATCTACCTTTTGTTCAGGGTCAGCAATGACAGCATTATTATAAATCAATGGGCGAGTGGTAGAAGAGGTAAAGTTGTTTTTTACTGATTTGGCAAGTGATCAAAGCTTTTGCTACCTTATGTGAAGCGAATAACTTTTTGCCCTTATAAACAATCATGTTTATATTTTTTGCTGCCTTAAAACTCTTTCGCAACGCTTAATATAATTTGGTTGCTTTCGGTTGGATGCCCCTTTTACTCAAAGAAAGTCTTATTTTTATACCCGTGCATACATATATGACATCGGGTATATTAAAATTGCTCCTCCGTTTATAACGCATCAATCTAGACGAGCTAGATATAGTGTCAAGGGTACGTATCGGCTCAGAATCGAAAAATGAGTCGATCTAGCTACGTGTGTCTGTCTGTCCGTCCGTCTGTGTGTCAGCACAATAACTCAAAAACTAAAAGATTCACAAAATATTTTTCAATCAATTTCTAGGTTCCCTATTTTTTTTTGGTTAAGATCGGGCCAAAACTTCGGGTAGCTCTCGAACGACTAACTCTCGAATATGATGATTATTATCTATCATGATGATCATTGTATGAATATAATCATATGAAGCTTATTTTGCTTAGGTTTAATATGTATGTATATTCGTGAATTAAAAATTAATTAAAAGATATAAAATTGAAAAATTAGAGCTAGAGTTTTAAAATTCACATAAAACATTTTTTGGACATTTTTGAGGTTCCCTATTCTTTTTAGTTAAGACCAGACACAGCTTTCGGGGAGCTGCCATACAACTTACTTAAACCAATATGAATTTCTTCAAAAGTAATTATACCAGGAAGATGAAAATTACACACTGTTAGTTATATAATGAATCAAGAACTTATATTAAGTTTCAAAATGTTACGACTTCATTTTCGGGGGGCTGCCATACAACTTCTTTGCACCAATATGAATTTCTTGAAAACTGTTTATACTACGAGGATGAAAATTACACACTGTTCATTATATAATGAATCGAGCACTTATATGGACTTTCAAAATGTTACGGCCCCGTTTTTGGGCAGCTGCCATACAAAGTTGTCAATTCCATAACTGTGTATCTAATGAAGCTACGAGGTTAAAATCAAAACAGGGCAGATAATGTAATAGGGGAAGTTAGTTGGCAAAGTTGGACATCACTCGGACCAACTTTTAGGGTGGGCTATTTTTTTTTTTATGGTTTTTTTTCTCTTTGTTTTTTAGCAAAAATTGTGGTATAATGAATTAAAAATTTAATATTTTTTTTTGTTTTGTTTTTTTTAAGCAAAAATTATGGGATAATAAGTTAAATTTTTTTTTTTAACTATTTTACTTTCTTATATTTTTTCTGTAATATTTATAATAGCATAGGGGAAATAAATAACGGTTAGTGGGTATGCACGGGTATCTAAAACTTGACAAGGGTAACTATAATTTTCCTCGTTTTAATAGCCTGCCTGCATTTTTTGTTTAACCAATTACGGTTGGAATGTTTAGCACTTTTGATCTTAGTTGATATGAAAAGATTCATGCCAAGGAGTATAGCGCTAGTTAATGCGTTAGCAGCTACATCAACATTTCTATTTTTGGAAAAAAGAGACCAATTAAAGTTTTTTAACAAGTAAAAAAACAATCAGTCGGTGCAACCGACTTAGAAATACCCTACACCTATTTGGTTCAAATTTAATGACATATCCATAAGTCATTTTAACGCCATAAAAGCTGTTATTAATTTGATTGTAAGACATAGCTAACCAAATTAACTTTATAATACTAAAAACATTTTCTAATTACACTATCTCTTAAAAAATATTACAAATTCTTACTAATTTTTTTATTTAAAAATATTAAAAAACAAAAAAACTTGTTATAAATGAAAATATATTTATTCCACTTCAATTACAAAATGAAAAAATTCTAGTTATTAAATTTTTTGATAAAAATCTGATTAAAGCATAATATATATAATAACCCAAATTTTTAAAAATTGCAATTATTTTAAATGGCTAGTTAATATACCTAATAGAAAAGCTTATACGCAAAATATGCAATAAATGTATTTCTAAAATACAATTACTAATTTACACCTTTTCATACAATTCATTTAAATATAAAAATAAATTTTACATAAATGCAGCAAGTTCCTTTGAAGAAAGCTGAACCCCTACAATTAAGTCTAAATTTCTGGAACACATATGATATGATTTCTATTCTTTGGCTTCGAAATTGTACTCGTTCGGCCTCAAATCGATCAAAAGCTTCTAGAATCCGAACTCATTGACCAAACTCGACCAGACCCAATTCCAATGGTACTTTCATTACTAGTAACCTAAAGTTTAAATTTCATCAAAAAAGCGGCATTATTTTTTGAGTTATGGTGTTTTTAAGATATATGTTTGTTAATCCTTGAACTTGTCAAGGGTTCCAGAACCCGAAATCATGGTACGATTTCGCCCATATGCAGTCCCGTCATACTTTCTATACTAGTTAACCCTTGTATACAATTGGAACGTTCTATCTTAATTTTAAGTAACTAGTTTAATTAATTTCGATGATAAACTTTTACACATTGGGGGGGTCTAAGAGAGGTCCTGAACCACCACTCCAATTGATCCCAAATTAGGGGGGCACATAAGAAATAGTAAAGAACACCCTGGGCCAAATTTGAAGTTTCTACATTTGTTTCAAGTTACTATTTTTATTAATTTCGAAAATATGCTTTAAGGTCCTCGGAACTGAGTGGCTAGTCCCCGACCCGCTAGTCCAATGGGGCCCAAATTTCAAAGACACTTACGAAATAGGAAGTGAAACCCTGATATCAAATTTGGAGGTTATATCTTCATTGATTTCGGAATTACGCTAGTTTGGCCTAAATTTGATTAAAAAGTTCTCAGTTCCGAACCCATTGTCCAGTGCTCACCGTACGTAATCACCGCTGTAGTTTCATTACCAATAACCTACAGCACAAATTTCATGAAGATAGGGTCATTAGTTGTTGAGTTATCGTGATTTTTAATATATGTATGTTCGTTATCCCCGACACCGACTAAAAGGTCCAGAATACGAATCCTTGGGCTGATTTCGCCCTTATACAGCCCGCGCTGTACTTATAGTACTAGTTAACCCTTGTACACAATTTGAACGGTCTATCTTAATTTTAAGTAACTATTTTTAGTAATTTCGATTAAAAGCTTTAAAAACTTGGGAGGTCTGAGAGGGGTACTGAACCACCTCTCCAATTGATCCCAAATTAGGGGAACACGCAAGAGATAGTAAAGAACACCCTTGTGGCAAATTGGAAGCTTCTACATTTTTTCAAGTTGTTATCTTTATTAATTTTAAAGATATGTTTTAAGGTCATTGGAAATGTGTGGCTGGTCCCCGACCCAGTACTCCAATGGGACCCAAATTCGCAAGACACTTAGGAAATAGGAAGGGATACTCTGATACCAAATTTGGAGGTTCTATCTTCATTGGTTTCGGAATTATGCTCGTTTGGCCTAAATTCGATCAAAAAGTTCTGGGTTCCGAACCCATGGTCGAATCCCGACCTTACGGAATCTCCGAAGTAGTTTCATTACTAGTAACCTACAGCACAAATTTTATGAAGATAGCGTCATTAGTTGTTGAGTTATCGTGATTTTTTATATATGTTCGTTAGCCCTCCGATCGATTGAAAAGTCCAGAATCCGAACCCATGAGCCGATTTCGCCCATATGCAATCCCCGCCGTACTTTCAGTCCTAGTAACCTACAGTTAAAATTTCATCAACATAGCTCCATTATTTTTTGAGTTATCGTGCCTACAGACGGACGGACATGGCTATTTCAACTCAGGCGGTCACGCTGATCACAAATATATATACTTTTCCATATCTAGCTCGCTTCCTTTAGGTGGTTACAAACACCATACCGAAGTTAATATACCCCTTGACCTATTCTATAGGTGTAGGGTATAAAAACTTTATTATACCCTACACCTATAGAATAGGTAAAGGGGTATATTAACTTTGGTATGGTGTTTGTAACCAACTAAAGGAAGCAAGCTAGATATGGAAAAGTATATATATTTGTGATCAGCGTGACCTCCTAAGTCGATATAACCATGTCCGTCCGGCCGTCCGTCCGTCCGTAGGCACGATAATTCAAAAAATAATGGAACTATCTTGATAAAATTTTAACTGTAGGTTATTAGGACTGAAAGTACGGCGGGGATTGTCAATGTGCGAAATCGGCCCATGGGTTCGGAACCTGGACCTTTTCATCGGTCCAAGGGCTAACGAACATATATAAAAAATCATGATAACTCAACAACTAATGACGCTATCTTTATAAAATTTATGTTGTAAGGTACTGGTAATGAAACTACGGTGGTGATTTCGTACGGAGGGTAATGGACAATTGGTTCGAAACTTAGAACTTTTTGATCGAATTTAGGCCAAACAAGCATAATTTCGAAACCAATGAAGACAAAACCTCCAAATTTGGTATCAGGGTGTCTCTTTCTATTTCCTAAGTGTCCTTGAAATTTGGGACCAATTGGAGTAGTGGGTTGAGGACCAGCCACACAGTTCCGAAGACCTTAAAGCATATTTTCGAAATTAATAAAGATAGTAACTTGAAACAAATGTAGAAGTTTCAAATTTGGCACATGGGTGCTCTTTACTATTTCCTGTGCGGTTCCTCTAATTTTGGATCAATCAGAGTGGTGGTTCAGTACCCCTCTTAGACCCCCAAGGTTTAAAAGCTTATGATCGAAATTAATGAAAATAGTAACTTAAAATTAAGATAGAACGTTCCAATTGTGTATAAGAGTTAACTAGTATTGAAAGTATGACGGGGACTGCATATGGGCAAAATCGTACCATGGTTTTGGGTTCTAGAACCTTGGAAAAGTTCAAGGAGTAACAAACATATATCTTAAAAACAGCATAACTCAAAAAATAATGCCGCTATTTTGATGAAATTTAAACTTTAGGTTACTAGTAATTAAAGTACCATGGGAATTGGTTCTGGTCGAGTTCGGACAATGAGTTCGGATTCTAGAAGCTTTTGATCGATCTGAGGCCAAACGAGCATAATTACAAAGCCAAAAAATATATTTCCTATTTATCCCCGAAATTTAGACTTAATTGTAGTCGTGGTTCAGGTGGCTCCTAACAAATCCCAAAATTAAAAAGCTTATCTTCGAAATTCATGAAGATAGAAACTTTAAATTTTATATACTGGGGTTCTTTCCTATTTCCGTTTTTATTTAACACTTTTATATTTTTAAAAGGCTAAAATTTTACCATAAAACATATTTACAATAATATTTTATAAATTAAAAACCAAAGGTGATATATAATTAAGACATCGCGTACAATACTTAAGCTATATTCAAAGGTACTTGCTCCATTTATGTAAAATTTATTTTTATATTTAAATGAACTATATGAAAAGTTCTAAATTTGTAATTATATTTTAGAAATACCTTTATTTCATATTTTGCGTTTATAAGCTTTTCTAATAGGTACATAAACTATCAATTTAAAATAATTACAATTTTGAAAAATTTTAATTATTAAATATATTATGCTTGGATCAGATTTTCATCACATAATTCAAATTTTTTCACTTTAGTAATTGAATTTAAATAAATATATTTTCATTTATTTCAAGTTTTTTTGTTTTTTAATAATTTTAAATAGATAAATTAGTAAGAATTTGTAAATAAATTAGAAAAGTAATTAGAAAATGTTTTTAGTATTATAAAGTTAATTTGGTTAGCTACGTCTTACGATCAAACAGCTTTTATGATTTTAAAATGACTTATGGACTTCCCATTAAATTTGAACCAATTAGGTGTAGGGTATTTCTAAGTCGGTTGCACCGACTGACTGTTACTTGTTATACCCTACACATATAGAATAGGTAAATGGGTATATTAACTTTGTTATGGTGTTTGTAACCACCTAAAGGAAGCGAGCTAGATATAGAAAAGTATATATATTTGTGATCAGCGTGACCTCCTGAGTCGATATAGCCATGTCCGTCCGTCCGTCCGTAGGCACGATAACTCAAAAAATAATAGAGCTATCTTGATGAAATTTTAACTGGAGGTTAATAGGACTGAAAGTACGGCGGGGATTGCACATGGGGGAAATCGGCCCATTGGTTCGAATTCTGGACCTTTTAATCGATCGAAGGGCTAACGATCATATATAAAAAATCACTATAACTCAACAACTAATGATGCTTTCTTTATCAAATTTATGCTGTAGGTTACTGGTAATGAAACTACTTCGGGGATTGCGTAAGTTCGGAATTGGACCAAGGGTTCGGAACCTAGAACTTTTTGATAGAATTTAGGCCAAACGAGCATAATTCCGAAACCAAAGAAGATAGAACCTCCAAATTTTGTATCAAGGTGTCCCTTCCTATTTTTCTAATGTCTTTGAAATTTGGGCCCCATTGGAGTAGTGGGTCGGGGACCAGCCACACATTTCCGAAGACCTTAAAGCATATCTATAAAATTAAAAAAGATAACAACTTAAAAAAATGTAGAAGCTTCAAATTTGGCACAAGGGTGTTCTTTACTATCCCTTGCGTGTCCCCCTAATTTGGGATCAATTGAAGTGGTGGTTCAGTATCCCTCTTAGACCCTCTTAAGTATTAAGAGCTTATAATCGAAATTATTAAAAATAGTAACTTAAAATTAAGATAGAACGTTCAAATTGTGTACAAGGGTTAACTAGTGCTTCAAGTTAAGCGTGGACTGCATAAGGGCGAAATCAGCCCAAGGGTTCGGATTCTGGACCTTTTAATCGGTTTCAGGGCTAACGAACATATTATATAAATAATTACGATAACTCAACAACTAATGACGCTATCTTCATGAAATTTGTGCTGTAGGTTATTGGTAATGAAACTACGGCGGCGATTGCGTACGGTGAGGATTGGACAATGGGTTCGGAACTTAGAACTTTTTGATCGAATTTAGGCCAAACTAGCATAATTTCGAAACCAATGAAGATAGAACCTCCAAATTTGGTTTCAGGGTGTCGCTTTCGATTTCCTTAGTGTCCTTGAAATTTGAGCCCAATTGGAGTACTGGGTGTGGACCAGCCACTCAGTTCCAAGGACCGTAAAGCATATTTTCGAAATTAATAAAGATAGTAACTTGAAACAAATGTAGAAGCTTCAAATTTGGCACATGGCTGTTCTTTACTATTTCCTGCGTGTCCCTCTAATTTTGTACCTTTCTTAGACCCCTCAATGTGTAAAAGTTTATCATCGAAATTAATTAAACTAGTAACTTAAAATTAAGATAGAACGTTCCAATTGTGTACAAGGGTTAACTAGTATTTAAAGTATGACGGGGACTGCATATGGGCGAAATCGTACCATGGTTTCGGGTTGTGCAACCTTTGAAAAGTTCAAGGGCTAACAAACATATATCTTAAAAACACCATAACTCAAAAAATAATGCCGCTTTTTTGATGAAATTTAAACTTTAGGTTACTAGTAATGAAAGTACCATTGGAATTGGTTCTGGTCGAGTTTGGTCAATGAGTTCGGATTCTAGAAGCTTTTGATCGATTTGAGGCCGAACGAGTACAATTTCGAAGCCAAAAAATAGAAATCATATCATATGTGTTCCCGAAATTTAGACTTAATTGTAGTGGTTCAGCTTTCTTCAAAGGAACTTGCTGCATTTATGTAAAATTTATTTTTATATTTAAATGAATTGTATGAAAAGGTGTAAATTAGTAATTGTATTTTAGAAATACATTTATTGCATATTTTGCGTATAAGCTTTTCTATTAGGTATATTAACTAGCCATTTAAAATAATTGCAATTTTGAAAAATTTGGGTTATTATATATATTATGCTTTGATCAGATTTTTATCAAAAAATTTAATAACTAGAATTTTTTCATTTTGTAATTGAAGTGGAATAAATATATTTTCATTTATAACAAGTTTTTTTGTTTTTTAATATTTTTAAATAAATAAATTAGTAAGAATTTGTAATATTTTTTAAGAGATAGTGTAATTAGAAAATGTTTTTAGTATTATAAAGTTAATTTGGTTAGCTATGTCTTACAATCAAATTAATAAAAGCTTTTATGGCGTTAAAATGACTTATGGATATGTCATTAAATTTGAACCAAATAGGTGTAGGGTATTTCTAAGTCGGTTGCACCGACTGATTGTTTCTTTACTTGTTTTTCTACTACTTTTTCTTGTTTTTTTTAAATACATAAAAATTCTAATAAAAATTTTTATTAAAAATTCTTAAATAGGTAATAAAAAAAAAAATAAAAAAATAATAAAAAAAAAATAAAAAAAAATAAAAAAAATACAAGTATATTAGAACGAATGAATAGAGGTAATTATTGTTCAAATTTGTATAATATTATTTACTTGATTGTAAAAATTCAGAAAACGCAGAAATTCATTGCATTGTTTAATATGATGGTTTAATATGAAACATGTAACATGACAAAAAACATGTAGATTAAGATTTGGAATATTCACAAAAATGGAATTATTTATACGTAATTGATTGATCTATACTTTTGTGCAATAATAATTTGAGTGAACTTATTTCGGCATGCACCACCCCAACAAGTTAAACCATAACACAATTTAGAGTGGCAAATCCCCTAATACACCTTTAATATAAGTTGCTTAGAACAATTTGTAACTAACAAATAGAACTGACGTAATGATAAATATATAGAATAATGATAGAATATAGATCAAATATGTAATGTGATCTAATCAATTTAGTTTATAATCTATTATTAATCCTAGGTATTTAAATATACTAACCATTGCAATATTAAAACAATTGACAGAACAAGATTTATCAGATGATAATTTCCTCTGACACAAGACAATTTTTTGCACTGTGATTTCGTACGGAGGGGAATGGACAATTGGTTCTAAACTTAGAACTTTTTGATCGAATTTAGGCCAAACAAGCATAATTCCAAAACCAATGAAGATAGAACCTCCAAATTTGGTATCAGGGTGTCTCTTTCTGTTTCCTTAGTGTCCTTGAAATTAGGGACCAATTGGAGTAGTGGGTCGGGGACCAGCCACACAGTTCCGAAGACCTTAAAGCATATTTTCGAAATTAATAAAGATAGTAACTTCAAACAAATGTAGTAGCTTCGAATTTGGCACATGGGTGTTCTTTATTATTTCCTGCGTGTTTCCCTAATTTTGGATCGTTCTGAATTCAGTACCCCTCTTAGACCCCCCAAGGTTTAAAAGTTTATCATCGAAATTAATAAAAACAAGTAAAATAACAGTCAGTCGGTGGAACCGACTAAAAAATACCCTACACCTATTTCGTTTAAATTTAATGGGAAGTCCATAAGTCATTTTAAATCATAAAAGCTTTTATTAGTTTGATCGTAAGACATGGCTAACCAAATTTACTTTATAATACTAGAAACATTTTCTAATTATTTTATCAATTCAAAAAAATTAGCAATTCTTACTAATTTATCAATTTAAAAATATTATTATTCTATTAAAATAGAATGATTTAGTAAAATACAATTACAAAATTACATATTTAAAACTTTTATCCAATTCAATAAAATTTTACACACATGCAGCAATTACTACTTTTCAGGATTTTTAGCTGTAGTTCATTTGCTGTTGAATGATTCAGTACCCTTGGTTAATTATTTCAATTTTCAATAATTTTTAAATTTATTTTCGTAATTTACTTATTAATAATGTTCTATATAATTAAACTCAAAGTTTTTCGAAAGAAATATTAATTTGTAATAATATAAATATAAAAGTATATGTATAATATAAAAGAATATAATTTCATGGTTTTCCATGTTAGTTAAAACCATTAATGCTTTCATCAGCTTTTTATCACAAAATTTAATAATCAAAATATGCAATAAATGTATTTCTAAAATACAATGATAGATTTATAACTGTAAATATAATTAATTTTAATACAAAAATAAATTTACAACTTAAGTAACGTACACAATTTCTTAATTATATATTACCTAAAAATAAAAGTGTTAAATAAGAACGGAAATAGGAAATAGTGTATCAAATTTGATTTTTTTATCTTTATTAATTTCGAGTATATTATGCTTTAAGGTCTTGGGAGTAGTGGGGGTGGTACGCAAACCGCTATTCCAATTCATCCAAAATTTTCCGTACACCAAACAAATAAGAAGAAACACATGTGCCCCAAATATAATGTTCTACCTTCTTTGGTTTTGAAATTATACTAGTTTGACTTTAATTCGATCAAAAGCTTCTAGAATCTGAACCCGACAAGAACCAATTCCATGGTACTTTCATTACTAGTAACCTAGAATATAAATTTCATCAAAATATCGTAATTAGTTTCGGAGCTTTGGTGTTTTTCAGATATAGGTTTGTTGCTTTTGAACTTTTCAAAGGTTCCAGAACCCGAAACCATAGTACGATTTTCATCCACATGGTGTCTCAATCATACTTTCAATACTAGTTAACCATTGTACATAATTGGAACATTCTATATTAATTTTACGTTACTATTTTTATTAATTTCGATGATAAGCCTTTCAACTTTTTGAAGTCTAAGAGAGTTAGTTACCTTAACCATCACTCCAATTGATCATACATTAAGGGAACAAGTAGGAAATGGTAAAGAACAGCCTTGTGCCAAATTTGAAGCTTCTACATTTTTTTGAAGTTACTGTCTCTGTTATTTTCGAAAATATAATTAAAGGTCTTCGAAACTATGTGGATGGTCTCCGACCCACAATTTCAATTGGTTCCAATTTTCGAGGACACTAAGGGAATAGAAAGGAACACCCTGATACCGAATTTGGAGGTTCTAACATTTTTGGCCTAAATTCGATGAAAAAGTTCCAGAATCCGAATGGTCGGATTCCGCCTATATGCAGTCCGCGCCGTTCTTTCAATACTAGTGAACCCTTGTACACAATTGGAACGTGCTATCTTAATTTTAAGCTATTTTTTTAAATAATTTCAACGATATGCTTTAAGGTCTTCAGAACTGTATGGATAGTCTCCGACCCACTACTCCAATTAGTCCTAAATTTTCAGGACTCTAAGGACATAGGAAGAGGCACACTGATACAAAATTTGAAGGTTTTATCTTCATTGGTTTCGGAATTATGCTTGTTTGGCCTAAATTCGATCAAAAACTTCTAGCATCCGAACCCATGGTCCGAACTCGTTTGTACGCAATCCCCGCCATAGTCCCATTACTAGTAACATACATCACAAAATTGATGATTTTAACTCCATTAGTTGTTGAGTTATCCTTATTTCTTTATATGTTTCTTCGCCCTTAGAACAATTAAAAGATCCAGAATCCGAACCCATGGGCCGATTTCGCCCTTATGCAATCCCCGCCGTACTTTAAGACCTAGTAACCTACAGTTAAAATTTCATCAAGAAAGCGCCATTAGTTTTTAAGTTATCGTGCATACAGACGGACGGACGGACATGACTATATCGACTCAGGAAGTCACGCTGATCACAAATATATATACTTTTCCATATCTAGCTCGCTTCCTTTAGGTGGTTACAAACACCATACCAAAGTTAATATACTCTTTTCCTATTTCATAGGTGTAGAGTATAATAATAACTTAAATTTAAGATAGAACGCTCCAATTGTGTGCAAGGGTTACCTAGTATTGAAAGTATGAAGGGGATTGAATATGGGCAAAATAGTACTATGGTTTCGGGTTCTGGAACCTTTGAAAAGTTCAAGGAGTAACAAACATTTATCTTAAAAACAGCATAACTCAAAAAATAATGCCGCTATTTTGATGAAATTTCAACTCTAGGTTACTAGTAATGAAAGTACCATGAGAATTGGTTCTGGTCGAGTTGGGACAATGACTTCAGATTCTAGAAGCGTTTGATCGATTTGAGGCCAAACAAGTATAATTTCGAAGCCAAAGAATATATTTCCTATTGCATATGTGTCCCCGAAATTTAGACTTAATTGTAGTGGTGGTTCAGGTGCCTCCTAAGAAATCCCAAAACTAAAAACCATATTTTCGAAATTCATTAATATAGAAACTTTAAATTGGATACACGAGGGTTCTTTCCTATTTCCTTTTTTATTTAACACTTTTATATTTTTAAAAGGCTAAGAATTTTACCATAAAACATATTTTGTATAATATTTTATAAATTAAAAGCAAAATATTTTTTAATAAACGGTTAAATTCCTTTTTTTTAATTTTTATTATATGATATATTTTAATTAATTATTACCAAAGGTGATATATAATTAAGACATTGTGTACAATACATAAGCTACATTCAAAGGTACTTCCTGTATTTATGTAAAATTTATTTTTATATTTAAATGAATTATATGGATAGTTCTAAATTTGTAATTGTATTTTAGAAATACATTTATTGCCTATTTTGCGATTATAAGCTTTTCTAATATGTACATAAACTAACAATTTAAAATAATTGCAATTTTCAAAAATTTGAATTATTAAATAAATTATGCTTTGATTATCTTTGATCACAAAATTTAATAATTCAAATTTTATCATTTTTGTAATTGAATTGAATTTTCATTTATTTCAAGTTTTTTTGATTTTGATGTGTAACAATGTATGTATATTTAACACATTGAAATGCAACTAGATGAATAGCTGACTGAATAGGAGTGAGAGTGATGGCTATACTGATTGGCTTGTGTGGTTTATAATTTATTTTGGAATTAACATTAAAGTTTTTAAATTTTGAAAAAATTTGAAATATATTAATTTAAAAAAAAAAAAAATTTATAATTTAGTGGATAATTTAATTTAAGTTTAGTATCATATTAGTAAGTTAAAGTTATGACAGCTCATAACCAAACTTTTCAGTTTGTAAATGACAATTATTCGTTGCAGAAATTGAATCTAGATACTAAAATAAAATATTGTACGGATTTACAAATGAAATTGTCTGACAATCAACAAAATGAATCTGATATAAATTCGATAGATTTATGTGACGAGATGGAAATCCTTTTAGCGTATATTAAGCCCGACATGGATGCATTCGCGGTTTAAGATTATATATTTTCAAATGATCTGACTCCAATGTTTCCAAACATAACCACTGCATTAAGACAATAACTTTGACAGTGACTTTTGGTGAAAGAAGTTTTTCTAAGCTAAAATTAATATAAATTATTTAAGATCGAGCGGTTAACAAATTTAAGCTTAATCAGCATTGAAAAAAATGTAGCTGCAGATTTAGACACAGCAGAGTTGACTCACGAATTTCGCACAGAAAAGCAAGAAAAGTTTATTTTTAAGAAAAATTTATAATAAATTTTAATAAACTTGTTGATACATGTTGTTATATAATGTTGTTATTGGTTTTTGTTGTTTTTTTTCTATAACTAATTTGTTTAGAGGATACGTATATGCAAAATAAGTAATTAATAAATATATATACATTTGTTTTATTATGAAAAATATTAAGTTTAGGCTAAAAGAAATTTAGCTAATTACGGGCGGAAACTTCTGTCTGGCACCCCGGCACCAACATACCTTGTCACGGCCCTGATCTCTTACATTATTAAACAACTCATACTTGAGCTTTGAGAATCCAGATTATTTAACTCCTATAAACATGGATCCAATAAATAATAATAATTTACCAGAAATCCCAATTTTAAATCAACCCGGTATAAATGCACACATTCCACAAAATCCAAGAGAAAATGTTATAACGCTAAATACAACTAATGTTTTCAACTCATTAAGAGTTTCAGACGCTATAAAAAACCTTCCGAAATTTTAAGGTAATCCAAAAATTTTTATTTGAATTTATTAGAAATTGTGAAAAAATTCTTTCAATTCGCCAAACCAGACGATGAGTAATACGCAGTTGCATTCACGTAATTTTCCATTATGAATAACATAAGTGAATATTACTCAGTCCCACACGAGTGTAGTTTTAAGTGAAGCTACTTATGAATGTATGTGTAAAATTTAGTTCATTCGAAGATAATTATCGTCGGAGAATGTTTAGTCAGCTGATTTTTCAAAAGCGGAAAGTTTTTTTAATTTTTTATTCATATAAAAAAAAAGGTTTGTAGCTACCTAAATAAAAAAACGGATTTGTAGATAATTTAAGAAATTTAATTTTTTATTTACATTGAGTGGGTAGATAATTTTATTTTACTTATATCATATCTAGGTCATTTAAAAATGGATTATTATTTTAATTAACATCTGTGGGATTGAGCAAACATTCATAATAATACAATTTTAAAATTAGGTTTTAAATCTGTTCCTTAAACTAATTTTCTTTTATATCATTAATTATTTGTTGTTATTATTTATATTAACTAAATTTTATATTTTATCAATCAATATATATTTATATATTTAATATAATACAAATATATTTGTTCATTTTTTTTTTTTTAGTATTTAGTTTGAAAGATAAAAAAAATAACAAATAGAAATAAAACCTAATATGGTAATCTTTATTGATTTCTATCAATTTCCAATACCAGAAATATTTTATAATTTGTCCGGTCTCAAATTTTTTTTATTTAAGATGAGCAAACATTAAGATGCGAACAGTTCAAAAATTTTTAAATAATGAAAAACAAATAAAAACAACAAAAAAATAAAAGAAAAACAAAAACATATTTTTGTTTTTATTTGTGAATGCATCGAGTATGACTAGTAAAATTTGATGGCAAAGAAACCGGTTTTTTGTGAATACAAAAATTACGAAACCGGTTTTG